>JAJHPF010000028.1:792110-817110 GCA_024447775.1 Carex cristatella | reverse complement strand
ACGTGTTGATGAACAATGGCACCAATACATCAGTGTAATCATGAAATAGGTTACCAGTGAACCCGTTAGACGAGAAAAGCATTGCCGGTACGGAGTGTTTTTGTGTGCATTTGGGCGGGGCCTGGTCTCCAGTGGAGGGCTTCAACGTCCATTCTTTCACGTAAGAAAGCGCGAATTCGTCGTGCTTTCGTGCGTACGGTTTGATCTTGTGCTCTTGGTTGATTGTTGGGATGTAGATGGTGTTGGTGGAACCTTTAATACGGATGTCACCTCTCGCATCACATGTTTCGGATCGTTTTGTAGGCACAAAGCAAATTGGTTTATTGTTAATATCAGCTAAACTAATAGTTCCAAGGGCAGCAGGGTTGATTTGAACTTCTTCATCTTCATCCTCTGTCAAGAGAGCACAAATTAATCTATTAAAATTAGGAATTTTGACACTGTCCAATTTGGTTTTACACTTTGGTCCTCCTAGTCTATAGTTCCAATTTCAAGATCAGATCCGTTGACATTTTTACACAAACAAACCTCTTTTATTTTTATATTACAAGTAGATCCTTTCTTCCTTATCCAGCATCGATTACAATTACAAAAAAACCGCGCTGAAGCAAAGTTTAATCTGGAAATTAATATTAGAAAAGACTTCAAATAGTACCCTACAAGCATGCAAAATTGCAAATTGGTTTCCTTTTTTGAAAACGCGTGTAAATCAAAGCTTGCTCAAACTATTTACTTTCCAAAAAAAAAAAATCCCAATTTAACAGAACCACTGCCAAATTGATTTCTGAAAATTGCTTCATCTTGTGGCAAAGCAAATGAAATTCTTTTGATTTCCAGCCATTTTATTCTTAACCAAGTTCCAAGCAAGGAACCCATGACAAAAAATCCAATAAAGAGAAAGAGAGAACCAGAAAATAAAAGAAAAATTTAAACAAAGTTGCATCTAACCTTGTACGGTCGAATCGGTGCTGTGTGGTTTTTCATTCCTCACAACCTCATTAGCATTTAATCCAGAATTCAAATGTTCATCCGTTCTCACTGCCAATTCAACCCCAAATCAGTATAAAAAAAGGTGGTAAGTAAAAGAAAGAAACAAGTAATGATAAAAACACACACCATGAGAAGGAGAAGCGCAGTAACGAGACTTGATGAGAGAAAGAAAGAGTAGAGAGAGAAGCATAGAAGCTATGATCACCACATTCCCTACCCTCTTTGGCTCTCCCCTTGTAAAATGCCTCTGTGCCTTCATGTCTCCCTCTTCCTCTCTCTCTCTCTCTCTCTCTCTAACCCTTTGGGTTATGAAGACTTTTGGTTTTGGATGATATAACTAGGCTAGGCGTGGAGGTGGATGTGGGGGCTACTATCAAGTTAAGCATATTATCATTACAACTAGTATATGTTAATTATGTCAATAATAAGAAATTTTAAGTTTATAATAATTTAGAAAGGGGTTTGACAGCGCAATGTTTGCGACCTCCCACATGATAGTTGACGGGTGCGTATCCTCTGAGATATCTCAATTTTTGCGTGACCGACGTGTCCGGTGCCTATTCCGCGGAACGTAGGGGGGAGTATTATTTGTGCTTTGAGATTCGTGCAGAACGTATTTGAACGATTGAGATATTCCAAAAAGTCACGCGCAAAGTTTGAGATATCTCAGAGGATGCAAATTCAATAGTTGACTAGGTGGCAACCACCGGAGAGCATAAAACACTTGTATTTATTTTAAAAAAAAATAAGAAAGAGAACTTGTGTTAATTCATTTTGCTTGTAATTTTATGAACTCGTATCGCATGAGGTAACTCAAATTTTGAGTTTAGATCTGAACCGTCTGATCTGCTTTGGCATAAATATTAAAGAAATCCCGTTATTTTGTTCATTTCGCGTTGAATTGATTCGGATTCTAATTAGATAGTCCGAATTTAAACTCAAAATTTGAATTACCTTAGACGATCCTGGACTCCAATTTTATATCTGAATTTAGGTCTGCAACATTATCCACTACGTTTATCTATATTAAATTTGGAGTTGATTCGGATGGTACCACATATATCCGTTTTCAGCCTTAGATCTCAGCTCTCGTGCATTCACTTCGGATTGAATTGATATGATTCTAGTTGAACGGTTTGAATCTAAATTCAAAATTTGAATTACCTTAGAGGATCATGAACTCCAATTTTATCCCCTATTAACTTAAAAAAACTACAATTTAAATTTTAGTTAATTATTTTAATTCGAAGCTTCCATATTTGTGGGTTGTGGGGTTAAACTATTCAAAAATGGGTATATCATGTATGACCGAATACTTTGAATTGGTATTTCAAATAGTAATTGAACATACAAATTGATGGATATATGAATAATTGGTTCCAACTTTATGAATCATTCAAAAATGACGAATGCAGCGACCAGGTCAGGATGTTTTGGGTTGATTCGGTAAATATTTCAGGAAGGTTCCACATTCTATTCTATAATCTGTACACTACACAACTTTAGAAAATTCGTCTTCTTTTCTAAATGTATTAATATCTGCACAAATTGCACTGGCAACCTCTTTTTATCACATATTGAAACAAATGGTCAGGTTGTCAAATTTTAGTTGATACTTAAGAGTCAGAGGTAGAGAAGTTTTCTAATACCATTTATTAGCTTAATTTTAAAAATACATGTCTTACCAAAAATATCAAAATCAACTGTTGAAGTTTGTTCTCTGAAACTAACCCTTTTTTTTTTTTTAATTTGAGAATATGATATATTTTTTTTTGGCAGTCTTTTGGCCTCCTTAATGACATTAAACAAGAGATCACTTTAAAAAGTTAGCAGTTCTGTCCAGAATTTAAATTGAAGCTCACTTAATAACTTTAACTTAATAAATAAACATTTCATTAAGAAGAAAGCTTTAATTGATCTCATTTAAAATTGTTACAGGGTCCTCATCACCTATTTGGTGACCAACTTCTTTCCTCTTACAACGTTAAGCAAACAATTATTGTATGTTATTAAAGACAATTAAATAGGGATGTTAGCGGGTTGAACCCGGTTTCACCTGGATCCGACTAGAAAAATTTGTTTGTCTGTTTTAACCAGGTAGAACATCTAATACATTATTTATAATTATAAAAAATGAGGAGGGTTCAAATGCCTTTATTTTTTTTTACCTCCATCGTGTTTCAATTTTTAAAAACTTTATTACCTCAAATTTTAAAACTCAAAAGTCAAAATAAAACCGTTGGATATAATCTACATCATTTTATCTATGCATATGTAAAAAATTATGACATTACAACTTTGTTACGATTGTCATCAAGTGCTTGTAAAAATGTATTAATGTGGACAATTTCTAGACGTTAATTTTTCAACTTATTGATTCACATAAAATAAAACCAAAATGTGATAAATTTTTATGACCACAAATAAAAAATAACATAGATCACATCTAACTGTTTAATGTTGATATTTATAATTTAAATTTTGAGTTATTAATATTTTAAAATGAATGCATTTTTACAACAAAAATTGATCATACCTATATCTTTTTGTCCTTTTCACAACATTTTTTTTGTCCTTTTCACAACATTTTTTTTAAGTTATTTTGGAATTGAATGAGCGTTGAAATGTCAAATATTTTGAGCCGGCCACATGCTCTTGATTTCTTGGTTGCAACTAGACAACCAATCATGTCTCTAAGTATGCTAGCGGTATCTATTTATAATATATTGTAGTTATATTTAATGGCAAGAAACAAACTATAGTACAACTTAGGTAGGTAGGCAACTCTAGATGCCAAAGCAAGGACTTGGAAAATAAATATTTTCAGAGCAATCATTAACCCCGGGTGCTTTAGTTCTTAATGCCATGATTGGTGCAAATTGTTCTTTCCAGTTCTTTATTGTAAACGATATTTTACTATTATGGTAAATATTTTTTTTTTTAAAAGAATAGACGAAATTGGATATCAAGCTATTTAACTTGCTTCAATAAACTTAAAGTAAAAGCAAAAAAGAAAGGCGATGAAAGGTGAAAACCAACAACAGTGGTTGAAAAGGAGATATCCATTAAAAGAAAAATGTTATATATATATATATATATATATATATATATAAAAGGAACTTCTAAACCCTTGTTTCCTACTACACTCTTTTTCCAATTTGCGCATTCTTATTCAATATTAATAGAAAATGCAAAATAATAGAACTACAGCTTCTAAAGGTGAACCTGTCCTCTTTTAGTGTTAATTGGGCCGAAACTAGCATGGCCCGTAAAGCCTTATTAATTTATCAAGCTGGTTTCTAATCTTTTAGTGTTAATTGGGCCCTTAAGCTTGATAATTTTCTCAGCCACACACACATATATCCGAAGATCAATAGTGTAGGTAAGTGTTTTTGCCAAGTTCATAAATCATAATGTCTACGTAAAATATTATTCTTTTTCTCGAGAAAATATATGCATGTCGTCGTTTTAGTTTGTTAATTTAGTCTTACTATTGGTAAATAGCAGTTCGGTATTGTGTCCTTCTACTTATCAGGGATCCTTCATAGTGATATCATTTGGCATTAGTATATAGGATTCTGAGAAAAAAATTCACTTCCAAAAACGTGTATGGTCTCACATCTAGTTTGAGTGATTCCCACCATACATTTATAGTGCGGGTACGTTTGAGAAATACAAATGGAAAAAATAATTATTTACGTAAAAGTTGTTCATCTCATAGATATAAATACTTCCGTGTATAGATATTAATACTTTGGAAAATAAATTCAGTCTTGGAGATTTTGCGGTCCCCAAGTTGTTATGGCAGTTATGGAAGTTATGGTGCGGATACAGTGCGAATACTGTAGCGTGGGTACTGATATCAGCTTCCAAAAAAAAATAATAACTTGCATACCTCATCAAGCTGAGAGTTGTATTCTTTGCAAAAAACAATTAAAAACGTTATTCTTTTTTGGTCAAAATTACCATGAAGTATGCATTATTTAATTTAATTAGAAAATTTATAATATCAATCCAAAAGATATTAATCTCACATACCCTTTTTTTAGACTAGTTAGTTAAATAACAACCAGGCAAGGTAATATAAAAAAAATAGTAGAATTTTCAAGCTAAAATGATGTATATAAATTTATCCTTCATTTACCATGAGCCCAATACCAAACATTTAACAGGATATTTTTATTTTTGATTAATTAATAAATCGGACAATATGGGGCTTCCCGCTTCCTTCGCTGACAGAGTGACAGCTACTTTAAAATTTAAAAAAAAGCTTTTCTTCTAAATCGGAATCAGGCGCCTCCTATCGCACGACTCTTGATGCATGATCAGACGGTGACGAACAACTTAAGCACGATGCACGAGTGTGTATCCTATGAGATATTTCAAACTTTAGCGTGACCGACGTGTCCGGTGCCGATAGAGCGGTGAACAGTATTATATGTGCTTTGAGATTTGTGCAGAACTTATTGGAGCGGTTGGGATCTTCCATTAAAAATACTCTAAATTTGAGATATGTACGGTGACGAATATTTCCTTATTAGCTCCCCGCCCCACCGCCTTATTTGCCTCAAGTTCTTTCTTCCATTTCCTTGTTTAGCCAAACTTCTATTTATTTCCAAAGGAAAGCGGGGAGCGCCGGAGCGCACCTTTATTTATCTCTCAAGTCTCAACTTCTCCCTTTTATTTTGGCAATTCAATTTGATAACCAGCGATTGCTAAATACTCTCTACACATGGCGCCGATGACCTCTGTCCTTCTCTTTCTCCCGGTGATTTTCAGCGACGTTGAGAATGGAACCACGCTGCATCGCTCGTTTATGGTAGTGCTTCCATCCCAGGGCTACTCCGATGTTGTTCGAGCACTGTCTGATGTGGTTGGTACTAGGCATGACGAAATCACCGTTTTCATCGAGCGTAGCAACAAAGAAAGGGTTCGTATGATGGCCAATTCAGATCTGGTGCGTATGAAGGCTGTTTGCCTCCATGTCAACGTTGGACTTCCTCGGGGGGCGTGCAAGGTATGTGACAAGGCCTTGAATTACTGTCTGATTAGAGAATTTCATTTATGCAAGGAGGACAAGATCATCTCTGACGGATATTTCAGGTCATCGGTGGGGCCTATCCAAAGGCCTCGATCTTCTATGGTCTAATAAGTTAGTTTAGGGTTTAGGGTTTTTATGGTCTAGTCAGTCAGTCTAGGGTTTAGGGTTGGTGGTATGGGGTTGTTATAGTGGTTAATTATTCTGGTATGGAGTTAGGTTTTTTCTTTATTGTTTAGGTTAATTAAGTTTTCTGTCAAAATGAGTCCAGCAGCAAATAATGTAATCAAGTTTGATGTTGAAATGGAAACTCGTTGTTACTGGCATTGTTTTTTATATTAATTTGTTTCTGTTTTGTTCTTCTTCTCTCTGCTTCTATGAATGAATTCTGTTGCTAATGGAGTCCTTCAGCTGTTAAAATCATAAAGTTTGAGTCTGATTTTTTGAAACCATTTGAATCTAATTTTTGTTTCCTGTTTTGCCCTTTTCTGATGGAGATCCCTAGTTGTTGTCAAGAAATTACAGAGAAAATGAATCTACCCTAACGATTGGAAGTTACAGAATTGGGTAACTTGCACCAGAAAAGTTGATAAATTGACTCAAAACATGTGAGCCGTGCAAAAAAAATGAAATTAAAAGAGATAAAGTGAATCTACACTAATGAGTATTTGCTAGCTAGGAGGTATTAAAAAATTAAAGAAAAGATTTGATGATAAAGATATAAAAACTCCTTGTACCAGGATGTCTGGTGCATAACCATTCCTACTGGTAAATTGATTCCCAGTGTCTCATTGATCCATAATTGCGTACACTGATGCTGATTTTTTTTTTGGACCACCCTTCATTGCTAAATATGCTGGCAGTGCCCTTTGTAGTGCGATGTTTGGTTGCAAAGAATGAATGCACAGGTGTGCCCTTTGAGGTGCTTTCACTTTCCATATATTGCCCATTTTGCTCCTGATCACTGGCCTAAGGGATTTGGAAATTGTCAATGATGCCCTTGGTGAGCCATGGTTTGAAGGAGCATTGAATTTCAATCCAGCTGACGAATCGCAACGAAGACTTTGCCTAAAAGACATAGTAGACGTACAGACAGGGCTGTGGGACCCTATTCTACTAATCCAACTGTTTGGATATCAAAATTGCATGCTCATTCTCACATCAGTTCAACCCCCTGCTCCTGACAAAGGTGCTGACAGACTGGTGTTTACCGGGTCTACTAACGGGTCTTTTCGGTTAAGATCAGTTATCAGTACATCAGAATGCAGAGGATCCCGGAAGATAATAGAACCTCAGCTTTGTCTAACACCTGGAAGGCTATCTGGCACAAGGAATGTTTTACCTAGAGTGAGTTATTCATCTGGAAAGCGATGCACTCAGGTTTACCTTCAACTCAGATCTTCTCTCACAGGACAGGAAGGGGTGATGCGACATGCATGGTCTGTGGTCAACAACCTGAAGAGGTTCAACACTTACTCTTTGGCTGTGCATTTGCTCGCTGCAGTTCGTACCAGTCGGAACATTGAATTTAATATCATCTATAATATCATCTATACTGGTACAAGAAGAGATCATCTCGGTGGCAGTGCATATCGTACCAGTCGCACTCCAACCCAACTGAAGCAGCTCATTATTGATGTTTTTAATATGAATTTTCTGCAACCTTCATAGTAACTTGAAGCTTAAATAAAATCTACCAACTTATAAGTTTTTGTAAATATTTTCGCAACAAATTGATATGCTGTGACAGATGCAATTTTACTGAATAAAGGAGGGGGCATAGATGCAGATAGACATAAAAAAAAGGGTGTAGCAAGACTGGTACAAGGGACTACTGTACCTCAAGATACCCATATTCTGGAGGATCAAATAATGAATCTCAGCCTGCAGAGTCTACTGAACCTCATCTAAACCCTAGATCATTTACTGCTGAGATTGGCTCAATGCAGGTCCCATCTCAGAACCAATCCGCTGAGACTTCAACTGGTTCTGTGAATCCCAGGTTTCTTTTTTATTTTTTTATTTTTTTTAGGCCTAGCTGTTTAGTTGATCTCAGATGAGCATATGTGAATCTTTGATGTCAACAAATTACAATATGCTATAGAAGGTTTAACTATGCTTGGTGACCTTGACGATTCATATCACAAGTAACAAATTTGCCAATTATTGGAAGGTCCTTGTTTTTTTATTTTTATTATGAGTTAGTTCTGGATGCTTTTTAAATAAATGTAAATTTTAGAAGTTGATGCCAATCATCCTAATTAGCCAGCTTGATTGACATGTGAAGTCGTACTAGGGAAATTTGGATTTGGTACCTTTTAAAATAGTAATCGTGTAATTAGACATGTTCTTTCTGTAGTTGTTGGAGAGCTACTGGCAAACAAATCAGCCGGTATGAAAGGATGCGGCCCTCTCCAAGTCAAAGCTTACGCCCTTCTTCAAGCCATTCTTTTTTCTGACGAAAGAAGCATGTCCCAGTGTGTATTTTTCTCAGACTGTCAAATACTGGTCCAAGCTTGCAATCTGCTCACTCCCCCGACAATCTGGTTATTTGTCGGTGACTCTGCCCCCATCTTCTCCCATCTCTTCCTCTCTTTTCTATGCTTTCTATGAAGCCCAACAACCCATTTCATCTCTGGCTACCAGACCTCTCCTTCTATGGCTGCAAGGTGGGCCCGGGTGTTCATCCATGATTGGAAATTTGTTCGAGCTTGGACCATGGCTTCTTTCTTCCAATTCCTCTTACCCTGTAAGATTCTCCTTTGTAAGAAATTCTAAATTTTGGTACAATTATTTTGAATTAGAACACTATTGCTAGTTCCTTTGTTTTTTTTTGTTTTTTGTTTTAGAAAATAAAATTGACCATTTCAGTATGTATATATAAACTCCATACCAGTAAATTAGTAATCTCATCCTGATATTAGACATGTCACTTTCACCACTGGACCTACATAGGTCATTACTATAATGTTTTCCTGGATAAGTACATAAAAATGAATTTATGAATAGACCCTTTTAATTAAATTTTCAATGACATCAGCTCACTTAATTAAGCTATTTCTGTTTGAAATTGGACCCTCTCTAACCCTGAAATATATATTACTTATTTCCTAAATCAATGTAATTTTAGTCTCATGCCTATATATCTCCTTAATTAGCAGAGTCTGTCTATCCGAATCCATTTTCGTGGAACCGTCAATTCGGCCTGCTCTTTATCGACAACCCCATAGGTTCAGGCTTCAGTATTGCTAAAAGCACCTCTGATATCCCTCATGACCAGTCAACAGTGGCATCTCATCTTTGGGCTGCTCTCCAATCCTTCATTGCTTCAGACGCTTCCTTCCATACCCGGCCATTTTATGTAACCGGTGAGAGCTATGCCGGAAAGTATGTTCCCTCCATTGGTTACTATATACTAAAACCAAATGCAATTGTACGGAGTAGTTTTAGAATCAATTTGAAGGGGGTAGCGATAGGCAATGGGTTGACACACCCGGTTGTACAAGCTGCTACCCATGCTGATTCAGAGTACTTCACCGGCCTTATCAATGCGAAACAAAAGGTGAACTTGGAAAGTCTACAAGCTGAGGCTGTCAAGTTAACACTTGCCGAGAAGTGGAATGAGGCATTGGATGCACGTGCAACCATTTTGAACTATTTACAAAATGTAACAGGGCTTGCCACGCTTTATGACCTGACGAAGGCAAAGCCGTACCAAGCGAAGATTTTGTCAATATTTCTAAACAAGCAAGAAGTACAAGAGGCTTTAGGTGTAACTGAAAAGATACTTTGGGACAAGTGTAGTGACCAAGTTGCCAACAGATTGGTGAGGAAAACCAGGGTTTTGTTTTACCAAGGGATATAGGATTTAATAGATGGCGTGGTTTCGACCGAGGCATGGGTTAGGGAGATGAAATGGAATGGATTGGAGGGGTTCTTGGAGGCTGAGAGAAAGGTTTGGAAGGTCAATGGGGAGCTTTTTGGGTACGTGCAAAGATTTATAAATTTGAGTCATGTTGTTATTTCCGGTGCAGGGCATCTCTTGCCGGCCGACAAAGGATCTAGTGCTCAGGCAATGATAGAGGATTGAGTTATGCAGAAAGGGTTGTTTGGTTCTTGAGGGGAGAAAACTGTTAAAATAAATTTGCTCCTCAATAATTAGAAATGAGGAGCATGATCATGGTGAACCATCCTTCCAAAACCTGATTGAGAATCAAATTTTTTTTTTAAACCAAGAATCGGTCTTTATACTCTTTACATTACAATCCACTATATATATTATACTATGTATTTGTATATATATGCAAATTCTAATGCAATTTTCATTTGACATAGTTCAATCCTCTTCTTGATAGGAAACAATACTGACGACACGCTCAAGCCTCAACCAAATCCTTTGCTCCCAGTTTGTGTCTTCACATACAAACCCAACATCACCACATTGACCCAGTAAGAAACTGCAGTGGCTAGTGCAGCGCCTCGATTTCCATACTCAGTTTTTGCCCCCAGAAACCAACAGAGTGGCATGTGCAAAAGCACTGTAATACCAGAGCACAAAATCATGGGAAGAACTATGTTTTGACTCTGAAGAAACCTCACGTGGCATTGGAGGGGACCATAGGCAAAGAGGCTTGGTATCAACCAACGGGCATAGATCCCAGCCTCAACCGATATCTCGGGATTCTGGCCCAAATGTAGGCAGATTTGGCCTGTGAAAGCCGAGATAATTGCCAAAGGGATGCTGGTTAGGAGGAGCATGGACACTGCTCTTTGGAGGTAGATACCGAACAAACGGTACTGTTTTGCACCATATGCCTGGCCACAAAAGGTGTCAAGTTCAGTCCCCATCCCTAGCTTGTCAAAATAAAATATTGGTAGAGATCTTTAATTATTTACTTTTGACTGTAAGAATGTGTTGGTAGAGAGCCAGAGCTGGTTAGGTTAAGTTGTAGAGGCAAGAGTTTCAATCTTCATGTTGGTTCTGTACTTGCCAGCCCGATCCAGTACTGTAACACTGAGATTTTGCTTGTCTTTCTTTTGTTGTAATCTATTGGTTTTTGATATTAAGTTAAAAAGAAAAACTAAGGTTGTTTAATAATTTTCTAATAGGAACTTCAAATGGTACAACAAAGGATATCATCCTGATTGTACAGGCACCCTCAATGATTAATGATGATATTATAATTTAGAACAGATATTTCTTTTATGTTGCTTTATTCGTTTAGTGGGTGTCAATGCATTGAGAGATTGTAACCTTTTACGTATTATTCCTAAGAGAAAAATAATCACATACTTTTTAAATAGCTTCCGAATGAGGTAAGCCTGTTTTCATTTCGTTTCGAAAGAATTAAGCATAGTAGACTGATTTCTAAAGAGCCAGATATGGCGAAAGCACAGTGCATGATATTAGTAAAAACCTTGGATAACAAACGTCAGTAAATTATCTGTTAATTGTCAGTTGTACTATCTGTTTAATAATTGCAAAATTGAAGCCATTGTAGAGTGATAACTTCATACTCAAACGAAATCAGATCCTCAAATGCAATTAACAGAAGCAATTTTCCAAAAGACTTGCCTGGTCAAATTAAATCAAACATCTAAAACTAAAGTAGATCATTTGCAAAGGTTCACTTAAACTCCTCTACATTATTGTTAGGTGAGCAGTTAAGCACCATATTTGGGTGCCTTCCAAAGTTTGAATGCCACCTCATGCAGAAACTGGTCAGCCAGCATGGCCAGATTTCCTCCATTCTACGTGAAAAGAAAGAAAAAAAAGTATGAGAAATTATTTGAATAGAAACTGGTACAAATTGAACTAAACTAAAATTGAAGTATTAAAAAGAAGGCAGGTTTACATGCAGGTTTGCAATCTGATTGGTAGGTATGGTACTGTACCAGCACTATACAATTCGAGTCCAGAAGATAGCTGTCCAGAAGGTATGCTAAATAAAAAAACCATAGATAGCTGTCCAGAAGTGTATATCTGGTCCGTCCATTTTAGATTGGGCGGAGCAGATACAGATCCAGCAGCAAGTTGGTTTTCCTTTGGAGTATCACCAGACTATGGCAGCGCTCGTATAATATCTAATTATTGGATTTAAAACTCTTTCAGGAGAGCAAATTACATTAATGGCCCTTAAAGTATCAGTCATTTTCCTTGCAATGCAGTAAGTGAACTGTACTTAGGGGTGAAATCCGTATCCGAATATGCATGTGGATACGGATAAGGATATGGTTTAAGTTTTAATTATCCGTATCCGAATAATAGATATATACTATATAGTTTAATATATATTATGAAAAAATTTATTTTATTCATCATATAATTAGATAAATATTATGAACTTTAGTATTTTTATAATAATATTGATCTATTTTTAAATAAATATCCAATCCGATCCATATTCGTATCCGCATTCGTCTAATATCCGATCCGTAACCAAAAAATAAAAATGGATACGGATATGGTTTTACCACTATCCGCTCCGTATCCGATCCGCTTTCACCCGTAATTGTACTACTTGCCACTCTGAAGGAAACTCGATTTACTCCCAAAAGAAAGAAAGCATGCATGGAATAACCATCTTAGTTTTCTTCCTTTAGTTTTAGCATCATTGGGCATAGTACACATCATAACAAAAACTTACCAATTACAAGCCAGCATACAAAAGAAAAAAAAAATGGTACCAAAATAATGTGAATAAGTTCACAAAACATTGTTCCAATGCAAGTGTTGCACTAAGTACCAACAGCACTTTGGTGACTCAGATAAATTAGAAAAAAAAAATTCCAACTATTTGATCAGGAATAACGAAACGTACCTTGTTGAATTCCTCAAAGGTAAATGCACTGGCCAGGTCTCTCCTAGTCACCCCATCCTGCCACTGAGCAACCAGCATCGGATGATCATGCCTACAAAAGATAATAATTCCCTTTTGTTGAAAATACATATTTTTTGGATATTTGTAAACAATATAGAAGAAGAGCTCAACCAATTTTCATTGTATCAGAATAAGAAAAAAGTCATCTAATCTTTATGTTAGGTTTATCAGCCAATCCTTGCAAAGGGTGGTTCCCTCGTGCAAGTTTCTCTTCAAACAACCATGTTCTCAAACCATACTAACCTTTATGTATCTGCACTATGCCTATAACAGTAACTAGACACTGGATGCAACAAATAATTTGCTTACCTAATTTCATCCAAAGGCTTCCCATTCTTCATGGTATAACTCTGGCGTGGCCGAAGCAAACCTAAGTCAGAGTTCATTTCTTTTACAAGGGAGATGCGGGACCTATCTGATGACGTTTCATAGCTCAAGACAACAGAAAGGTGGAGCCGGGACGACACAGTCGACCCAGGGGTAGCAATTTCCAATATGGCCCCTACTAACTGGTCAAGCCAGTCGATTGCACTCTTCCCTTTCATGGTCTTAAAGGTTTCAGAGGTTATATGTAAAAATACCAAATCATATTCAGATGCTTCTAGTACATTTTGGCCGGAAAACCCTAAAAGTGAGAGAAGCTGAGAAGGTAATTCTGATGAGTCAGTTTCCTCCAGTTGGAGAGTAGATAGAGAGAGATCGGATGCGAGAGAAATTATGCTAGGTGAGCTGCTGA
This sequence comes from Carex cristatella, assembly GCA_024447775.1. Taxonomy (NCBI): domain Eukaryota; kingdom Viridiplantae; phylum Streptophyta; class Magnoliopsida; order Poales; family Cyperaceae; genus Carex; species Carex cristatella. The sequence goes on along the minus strand of JAJHPF010000028.1, from coordinate 803,465 downwards.
ATACAGCTGCTCTGAGACCCATAAACCTGAAAATAAAAACAGTAATAACAAAGGAAAGAATTAAAAAAGATGAAGCTCAGAAAGTATGTTATAGTAAGAACACTCTCAAAGTAATTCTTATGCATATAGCAAAGATCCTAAACCTCAATAATTATAGCTAAATCATAATGGATTAAATGCCATCATTCTTGGATGTTTATTTAAACATGTGAGATATGTTAAAAGAAAAAATGGGTTGTTTAAAGTCTTATTTGCAAGATTTAGGATACCTGAAGGTCAGATGTACATTGACTGGTCAGCTGATGCTCAATTGATTAAATGGGGGTTTCATCATGCAATTAAAGGAAAATGCCGTCTGTCAGTTCTAGTATGCATTGTTTCTTACTAAACTCAATCAAGTACATTAAATTACCTTACTACAATATTCATGTTATCTTATTTTTAGTTATACCAAAACTGCAGCAATTTAAAAACTTTACCTCTTTGATAATTCAGGTACAGTATACTGCTCCGGATTAAAGCTACAACCAGACTCGATGGTTTGCCCACTCTAAAGTAATAACAAGATTTATGTCAGAATGGATTCATTGTATTTCGAACAATTTTTTAGATAGCCAGGTGAAGGATGCAACCTTGGCAATGTAGAAATCATATGCATCAAGTAACTGTGCGAAATCCCGAGCTGTTCTGCTGTTGGCTATAGAGTCTGAAATTAAACCCAATAAAAATTTGTAATCCCAAATTTACCCCTGAGGACCTGAACACCTGAATTTATCCATGCAAGTATCTATCATCAATAACAGTCACTTTTTATCAATTTCACGACTGCAATGATTCGTAACAGAAAGCCAACCCAAAAGGAAACGAAGACAGGAGGTGAGAGAGGAGATTGACCTTGGGATGGGTGAGATCGGAGGGAGAGGAAACCGCAGGAGGAGAGAGAGGCGAAGGAGTGAAGGTTGGAATGCGAAGGGGAGACGAGCGACGCCAGACCGTCGCCGTACAAAATCAGCGCGCGGCTCGGCTTATCCGCCATTTTTAATCGACGTTCTGATCCGTTTCTTTCTTTGATCAATGTTCTTTCTATTACAATTTTCGGGATGTGACAAGTACGAAGGGAGACCAGAGAGGCAGAGCAAGCAAATTGCAAATAGTTCGCTTTGGTTTTACGAAGCGAAGACACGTCGAGACCTTTCTGCAACGTCTGTGTCCCACTTGTCGGTGAACACTAAGCAGTGTGGTACCGATCTTTTTCTGAGTACTGATTCTCTGCTATGCTGCATCATGCATCTCAGATATTGATGGATCAGATGTGCTGAAGATTCGTGCCTATTTTCGAGATCGCATCTGATTACAATCTAAAGGTAGTCGCGCGCTGTAGACTGTAGAGGATAAGCCAGCATCTTTTCTTCCGTCTTTCTTTTGTGTTTTTATTGCCAGAGTAAGCCCGTAGACCATAGCCCAGTCCAGTCCGATTGGAAGAGATAAGCCCGTAGGCAATCTTTTCTTTTGTCACGGCCTGATTGGAAGAGATGCAAAAGAGCGTCCAGTCCGAAAAGATTAAGCCAAACCAAATGGTAAATATAACACAAAGTCAAGTCATGTTCCATCATATACTCAAATTTCTTTGAATAAACAGCGCAATTGAGAGGAGCACATGTACACTCACAATTTAGCTTACCAATAATGGAGAGGAGCAGAGAAAAGGGTTGGGAAGAGAGATCGAAGCCATGGTCGTCTGGAGAGAGGATGACAGACAGGTGGGACCTCCTGGAATCAAGGATCAGATCAAGAGTATGAGAGATGGTGAAGAGAGGCGTAGCGCAGATCCTCTCCTTTTCTCTCTCTTCTCAAGGGAAGGGGAAAAAAAAGGAGACGCTATCTCTCTCTTACGGGGAAGGAAGAAAAAAAAGAGAGGAGAAGCGTGGGTCGGTCGGTTCTACACGGTGAGGAAAAAAGAAGAAAAAAAAGAGAGGAGTGTGGACATCAATTTTTTTTTACCGTCCATTTATTGACGATCGAATGGTTCAGAAATTTCGCAAGGATCAAAATTCTATCGGAAGGATAAAATAGTAAAATAACAACGAATCGCTCTTCCCAGTTCCGGGATTTTTATTAATGGAAATAAAATTAAATAAATATCGAATAAGAGGAAAGATCTCAGTTTATTTTTCGAAAAATAAGTAGACCGGTTATAAAATCAACGTTTCTAGAGACGGGATAAACAACAACGTCCGTCTTAATCTGCATTACTCCTTAATCCAAACGAAAAAAATTTCAGAAACGGGATAATCATTACCGTCCGTGAATAGTGACCAATTTTTTTTTTTTCAGGGACGGAATAATTATTCCCGTCCGTGAACAGTAACCAAAAAAAAAAACTTAGGTTTGATTTTGGTTAAATAAAAAAATTTCGAAAAATTATATTTACTAAATTATGTTTCAACTATAAAAATAATTATTTGTTTTTAACTAAAAAACAATGATTTAGTTTAGTAATATTTTTAAAAATAAAATTTATATTTAAAATTTAACATAATAGACACGATTTATATTTTAGATATTATGTTTATAAATATGATGGGATTTGATTTATGTTTTAGCTACATCAAATGACTTGAAATTCTATATCGTGATCTTGATACATTATTAATCAATAGTCAATTGCATTAAATTTGAATTTAATTAGTAGACTATCTATGTGTCCGACTAGGAGTGTTCATCGGTTCGGTTCGGTTCGGTCAAAACCGAACCGAACTAGACAAACCAAACTTTTATTCCGGTTTTAAAAATAGAACCGAACCGAACCGTTTTAGCATATCAACCGAACCGAACCAAAGTTTTATTTCGGTTTGTTCGGTTGAATCGGTTTAAACCGAAGTATATTAAAAGAGTACAAATCAAAACTAAATTGTAAAGATTCAAGTATACATTGTCTGATACCGAACATACAAATCAATTCACATAAACCACAATCAAAATCTCGTCCAATACCCCAACTAAAAATTTACCCAAATATCAAAAATCTCTCCAATACCCCAACTACTCAGCAAGAAGCAAAGAACTCAAAATCGATCAAGATCCATGGATCACCTTATACTACAACAGTTGATTCTGTATACGATCGCACATGAGTGAATACTTGCTGATGATTTGTGCTCTTAGAATATTTGAAGATACCAAGTGAGTGAGAAAGGCAGAAATTAGAAAAAGAACGAAAGTGGAAGGAAGAGAGAGAGAAAAGTGGGAGTGGAGACTTAAGGTGGGACCCATCTGGAATTAAAAAATTAAAAGAATAAAGAGTAGGAGAAAAGAGGAGTCTGGGTTCGCGTTGGGACTGGGTTTGAAAATTTGATTCACAGCTGAAGTTCGGGTTAAACGGTCGGTTCATTATATTCGGTTTTGAAAATATTTAAACCGAACTAAACCAAAGTATTAAATCAGTTTTAGAAAGTGAACCGAACCAATTCATTAAACCGAAAAAACCGAACCGAATAGTCCAATCTAATTTGGTTCGGTTTAAAACCGATTAAACCGGACCTAATGAACACCCCTAGTAACATAGACATTTTTTTAATTTAATTTATTGAGAACTCTATTACCTCAAATGACTAAATTATGTTTTTTTGAAAAACTAAATTTTTTTTTTTTTGAGAACTCCATTACATCAAATTAACTATTGATGTAATGTAGTACAATTAAAAAAATGACACTAATCTAACTACTAATATAGTAATTTGAAAAATAAATTATTATTATCGGACACATAGATAGTCTACCAATTAAATTCAAATTTATTTCAATTAACTATTGATTAATAATGTATCAAGATCAGCGATATAGAATTTCAAATGATCATTTGATGTAGCTAAAACATAAATCAAATCCCATTATATTTATAGACATAATATCTAAAATATAAATCATGTTTATAATGTTAAATTTTAAATATAAATTTTATTTTTAAAAATATTACTAAACTAAATCATTGTTTTTTTAGTTAAAAACAAATAATTGTTTTTATAGTTGAAACATAATTTAGTAAATATAATTTTTCTAAATTTTTTTATTTAACCAAAACTAAACTTAAGTTTTTTTTTTTTTTGTCACTGTTCACGGACGGGAATGATTATCCAATTTTTTTTGTTTAGATTAAGAAGTAATGCGGATTAAGACGGACGTTGTTGTTTATCCCGTCTCTAGAGACATTGATTTCATCACCGGTTTACTTATTTTTCGAAATAAACTGAGATCCTTTCTCTTATTCGATATTTATTTAATTTTATTTCGATTAATAAAAATCCCGGCTTCCCAGTTCCCACCTCTTTTCGCTCTCTCTCTCGCCCTCCTCCAGCCGTGCGACGCACCAGCCCACCCCCTTTCTGAGTTTGGCCATTCCAAAGATAGAGAACCTCCTCCAGCCGTGCAGCGCTTCTTACACTTCGCGAGCCTCTTACTCCCAAATGGAGAGAGCTCACTGCTCGTCGATCTTGACGCCCGAGGCCGACGTTAAATGCGTCAGACAAAGGGTGATCCCAATTCTCGATTAAACCCACTCCAAAGGCCAAGCAGGTACTCTTATTTCATCACTTTTATCCTCCTTTATAGCTAAAATATGTAGGAGTGCTTAGTTTGTTGTTGCTATTGAATTTGTGGGTAAGATTGCAGTTATAGGTATTCTTGTTCTTGGGTATTCTCTGTGAGAAACTTGAATTGTATATAAGAACGGCGGGTGCTCCCTATTTTACTATTGGGGGTAATTTCAATATCAGTTCTTCAGTATTCTTGTGGGTAAGATTACAAAGGTCGTGCTTAATTTGTGGCTTTTTTAGACTGATGGTGAATTTCTTGTTCTTCGGTATTCTCTGTGATAAACATGAATGGAAGTTTAATATCAATTTTATTGGATTTCATTTTGACCGCAACTTGCTATGACGATAGGATAAACCAGTATATGTGATAGTTTAATTATTTGTACATGTGATGGTTTTCATCATCATAAATTGTCGACATTGTGTTGATCTTATCAATCATGGTAGAATCATTGTCTAGACACAGATACACTAGTAAGAGGCTCAAATGGAACCATGTTATCCGACGCACCAAAAAGTAAAAGTATAATAGATCTTAGGTTAGTTAGGCTGCTTCCTTGGTGATTTTACTTGGTGGGTTGCCGAGATCTGATGTGGCACCCTGCCATGTGATCCCGCACAAACATAGCCATTGATGAGAAGATGAAGGGAGAAGGAGAGAGCAGAGAGAAACAAATGGCAGTGGATGAAGAAGAAGAGGAGGAGAGAGAGCAACAGGGGGGGCAGCTAGTGTTGTCCTGTAAGTACTGACTAGTGTTGGCTTGGTTGACCTGATACCGCTATTATTTCATTTAACACCAAGTACTGACCAGTGCATCAGATTGGTCCGTACGGGCCGTACTGTAAGAGTAGAGGCCGGTACAGTAAAACAAGAGTCCAAACTGAACTGAATCATCTGTTGTAGTGGTGCCAAGCTGGGTATCTTCAATATTTTACACTCGGACAGAAACACTGGTACCAAATTTCTTGTTCTTTATTAGATCCACTTTCTTTTCAAATGTTGTTATCGTATTTCTTAGGTATTAACAAATTCAAGATGTTTAGAGATAACAAAACCAAAACAGTGAAGTATTTGAAGGTTAATTATGCTTGGTGGGGTTTTGTTCTAAATGAAATTGTAATTTGTAATAGAATTGCAATAGAAAACCCTTTCTGAAATTCCAAGAATTGCAATAGAAAACAATAATTTATATGATTAATTTTGATTTTTCTAGATAAATATGTTTTATCTCAGTCAAATAAAGCAGTAAATAAGATGGACAAGTCATGAATTCCCAGTGGGTATAATTTTTATTTCAATTTGAATTGATGTTGCATGATTTCTATTTTAATTTGAATAGATGTTGCATTAGTGCGTAACTTAACATTATTTATACAATTCTGTATAGGTGTGACCCAAAAACTTAGTTTAGGAGGGGGTTGGCGGAGCGGTGGAGTTTGGTGGAGGGGTCTGAAGTGAGGCGCAGTGCAGGGTTGGGTTTGGGTTTCGCAGAAGGGGTTTGAATTGGAGGGTTAATTTAGGTATTTTCTAAATATATTTTTTTATACAACATTTTTAGTATAATTTTAATTAAATCAGTGTATAAGATGTATAATTAAATTTAGTGATTTTAGAGTGGTAATTTTCTAATTTCATAGTTTGATGTGGCAATTTTATAATTTTCATAATATTTTAGAGTGGCACAAAAATTTTTTTCCCTAAATATAAAAGTCATCGAATAAAATGTTTGATAGTCTCATTAAATGGAACAAATAACGTATAAAGGAATTATAAAATTCTAAAGATGAGGATAATGATGAAGAGGGCATCTATATGTATACCACTTAAAAAAATCATGTCAAGTTATTCAAGTTTTTATAATATTTTTTCAATTACTGAAAGCAAAAAAAAAAAAAATGGCTTACCCCGCATGTCAATATAATATAACTATTATTATTTATTAATTTTATTGATGTTGATCTGTTGGTGGTTTCAACTTTCATGCATGGTTGACACGAGAGAAGGCAAGTGTACAAAGCTTGGTGCACCGAGGCATGAGCCCATCTGTTGGCGATACACTGAGGCGCCACATAATCAGCTGCTTCCCGCTCGTCCCGGAGTCCCGTTGCTTTAAATGGCATTCACTGTAGAAAACAAAACATTATAAAAAGTTTAAAACATTTTATAGCAGTAATAACAAATTGGTTTTCTGTCAAGTCCCCCACTTGGTAGTTAGCTAGTATTTGAGAAAAATGGGAGGGAAAGGTGGAGGGAGTGGCGGGAAAGGAGGCGGAGGAAGTGGAGGTGGAGGGAAGGGAGGTGGCAGCAGTGGGGGAAAAGGCAGCGGCAGTGGAGGAAGTGGGGGATCAGGCGCAAAGGGAGGTATCATGGGAGCTGGAAAATCTGGTTGTGGCGGACATGGATCGGGGTCGGGGGGCATGATGAAGGCTCCTGGTGGTGGGGGATCATACATCTCAAGGTCCTGGTTTGAAGGGAACCCGCAGGGTTACTTCCAGGGGCTCCACCATGGTGGTGGCGACAATTAATTATGAGTAGGGAGCTGATTTCTGATGCGCGCGCGCAGAGATCTTGGTTTTTAGTATATGCTATCATGCATGTTGTGTATATGTAGAAAGTAGTTTTTGGATGTGTTTTTGCCATGTATACATTAAGTTAATAGGATCTGGAGTGCACGAGGGTTTGTGAAGTTGTAACACGTACGTACGGTCTTTCTTGTGTGTTTATGTAACTGTAACATATATATAATGGATGATACGTGTTGCCAGTGGCTGTAAGACTTATTCTGTGGAAATAATATAAGAAAAAAATTGGTTAAATGACTAATTAAAATTATGACGTTGGTGATCACATGCATCTGAATCTTCGATATTTTATGTCTATGCGATATTTTCCAAATATTAAGTGAATACCCCGAAATAAAAGTGCAAGAATCTCTTGCAATCATGTGATATATTTGTATGTTGCCAATATAGATGGTAGTAGTTTTCGACTTGTGATAGAACATTAATTGATCATTCTAATTAAGTTTCTAACAAGCATACAGGAAATTTAATATAGATCTGCATGATGTTTTTTTTTTTTTAATTTTATCCAAATAATTGATATATAAGTTCATTACGTTACTACGCTTAATTAAATTTCACTATTTTTTTAAGACTTTAAAATACTTCATTGATTTTGTATCTCATTATGTCTCAATATCATTATCTTTATTTTCAAAATCTAAATAATTGATCCGAACAGTTCAACATGTTTTTCATACTAAAATGTGTTTGGATAATAAATTTTATAATTTTTAGAAATTTTTTATTAATTATTTGGAGAGGTACAAATTATTATTTTTAAATGGTCAAGAATCTTCTAAAAACAATAATTTTGTATTTATCTTAAAAAAATAGTAAAATAAATTTAAAAAATATAAATTTTTGTATCCATACATATTTTAATATGAAAATTATATTAAATGGTTCGGATACTGTTCAAACTTTGAAAATAGAGATAACGATAGCATGATGGGATAAAAACCAATGGGATATTTTAACCCTACTCATTTTTTTTAATATGTTTAGATATTTGATTACATGCTCAAATGCTTAAAAAAAATATAAATTCAATACCCTTTTATTTTAATTAATTCAGTCAATGAGACTTTTTGAAAAACTTTTATACCAAAATTAATTGTGACTGGGTGAACTAATTCTGCATATTAGTAAATTTAAAAATAGTTTTCTCCAATATTTTATATTTCATAGCTAGATACTGGTATACAACATTTTTTCGAGGAATTTAATTAGCTTGTCTAAAAGAATATATTTATAAGGTCCTCTCAGTTTAATATTGTACCTGTCATGAGGAATGTGTCACCTGATTATGAAATGTTATTAGCATGAAGAATGAATTGCGTAGTAGTTGAGAAATATCATTTTCTCTTATAACGGTTTTCCAGTTTTATTGTAATTTTTTTGGGGTAATATTACATTTTTTTTTATGATGTAGTCATGATATAAACCCACCATATGATCCCAATATTTAAGTTTTTTTTTTGTTAAATTTAATTAGATTATGTTGCTTTGTTATTTTTTACATGTTTTTATTACTATTGTGGCTTTAAAACTCGAAAAACATCATGATGTCAGTTATAAATGGAAAGATTTCCGTATACAATATAATTTCCCATTACAGAACAAATTAATAGGAGAACGCAACATTTTCTTAAGGGAAAGTTTCATTTATACTCCTCAAAAATCTCAAAATTACGTATCCCCCTTGTAATATTCATAATATCATCTGTGCCTCTAAATTACAAACTCACAAAATTAATTAACCAATTAATTGACTTTTCTATTAAAACTCATTTTAAATTTATAAAATTTCTGTCTAATCTTTAATTAAAAAATAAAAATATGTAGTACGTATACTAGCATACGATGTAAGAAAAAACTATTCAATCCTCTAATTGATAAGTTTCGAGGGCAAATACTTAGTTTCTCTACTTGTGACACATACACGGTGGCATTATAGGATTTAGTTGAGAAGACACACCCTGACAAGTAAGAAAATGAACCATTCACCCTCACAACCGGCCAATTAAAAGACTAAACATTTTTTGGTAAACACGCCACATATCTTTTTAATTTTTTTAATAAAGAATAAAATGAGCACTTTATAAATTTAAAATAAGTTTTAATTAAGGATAAAATGGGTACTTTACATTCTTTAGAGGTGCAATACGTAATTTCAAAATTTTTGAGAGGGCTAATGAAATTCACCCTTTTGTTTAAAGCTAATCATTTCATTGATTCATTATCATACAAATTTGAGGTATCAATTAAACTCTGGCACAATACGGTTATTTAGTTGCTTCTTCTTTTTTTATTCCTTCTTACATAAACCCATAAGCACACACACTTTCTAAATAATATTGCTAGTCAGGATAGATCCTAAGACCTCTCATATAGAGGCATGTCTCAGTTACTGTGCTACATAGTTTTGGCGGTTATTTGCTTGTGTAAACCATTAAACCAACATTTTCTTTTTCAGTTTTCTTTTTCCAGTTGTGAGTTGTGTTGCCATTCGCTGGAAACGCTAATCACGCAACTCCTGTAAGTATCATTAATTCAAAAATTGTCACTGCTTTAATTGTACGCAGAAATAACAAAAAAAGCATAACAAAACCAAGATTTTGATTAAACGAGCATTTCTATTTCACTAATATCCGTTAATTAGTACAGGGCCAGCAAAAGAAAAAACTCAGGTTTCAGGCATGTGAACTCTAACCTCTTTAATTTCTACACATACAAAAACTGTACAAGATAATAAAAAACATATGAAGCTTACCAAGTTAACACACCTCCCTCTCATAATTTTTTTATTATTAAAGACCCTCGGTACATTTCTGAATATTTTTCACGAAAATTGAACCTGCGTTTCTTCATAGAAAGACACAACTCGTCTCACTATGCTAATTAAGTTTGCGGTTCTTCCCTCCCGGGATTAATTAGCAGGCCTACATTTCTTTTGAACCAGAAAACACTTAGAACAAGGTTAAAATCATACTGGACATGAAGGACTTGTTCTGCATTTACTGTGCCTGTGGGAAAAAAAAAATTATCTCAGATTGATTTTTTTTTTTTCCATGCGCACAGTATTTTATTAGTTCAAAAAAATCCATTCATGTTCCTATTCCTATTCCCACTCGCATCCGAACATACCCTAAAATCATACTCTGGTTGAGAAGGCATGCCTTGATCGGAACTTTCTAGTTCGGTGAAATTAGAAGACACATATTTGGCATTGTACACCTTTTTTTGTTAAATTTCATGCTTAGTGTAAACATTCTAGCAAGTAGCTGTATGTGTTTTAATTTTTTTTATCTAGATTGTTAGTGTAATTGATATATATGAATAAACTGTCTACATAGTTTTATTAAGATATTATTTAACTTTGTTAAGTAGATTTAGAAATTTTGGGAGCAAGTATAAACAAGAATTAATTTTTAGATTTTCATTTCTTGTAAAACAAAGTGTAGACATTTTGTCTATAAATACTAAGCACTTCATGCACTCCCTATTTCTTGCACATGTTACAGTCTGATCCTTTATGCACTCCCTATTTCTTACTAGAAATAATTTAATACGCAAAAAGAATATTTGTATTGTAGTCATCATATTTGTTAAAATGGTTATATATTATTTATATTAGCTTTATAAGATCTTTAATGAGTCTTATTTCGAGTGCCCCTGTGTGCTGTCTTTCATTAACTACATGAGATCTTAGGCCTGAACAGTTAAGTAGAGTGAATAAGAATACTATTAATGTTTATGTTTTAATTATCTGTATTCAAATAGTAGACATATACCATATATTTAAATGGGGAGGGATTCAATTACACTCTTTTTTTTGACACATCATGACATTGTTTTTTTTTATAGTTTAATTTTGCAATTTCAAAATCCAAATAGTCGATCCAAACCGTTCAATATGATTGATATACTAAAATGTGCTTAGAGATCAAATTTTACATTTTTTTGAATTTTTTTACTATTTATTAAGATGGTTACAAAATCACTGTTTTTCAATGATCCGAAAACAACGATTTTGTAACCATCTTAATAAACAGTAAAAAAATTCAAAAAAATGTAAAATTTGATCTCCAAGCACATTTTAGTATATTAATCATGTTGAACGGTTTGGATCGACTATTTGGACTTTGAAAATGGTAGGTGTCAAAATGTGTCAAAAAAAAAAAAGTGCAACTTGATC
>JAJHPF010000028.1:741810-791810 GCA_024447775.1 Carex cristatella | reverse complement strand
CCTCTTCCATTTAAATATATATTATGAAAAATTTATATTATTTACCATTATAATTAGATAAATATTATAAATTTTAATATTTTAATATTATTTTAATAATATATACGATCTGATCCGGACCCATATCCGTCTAATATCCATTCCGTATCCGTATCCAAAAAATAAAAGATAGATGAATATGGTTTTACCACTACCCGCTCCATATCCGCTCCGTTTCCCCCCTAACTTCATGTGTTATTGTTGCATTTGTTTAGGATTTTTTCCACTTGCATGTCCATGATACAAAAATTATAATAACCAATAAATACATCAAAACGAGTAAGGCTGACATGACATGGTATCAAACAACCAATAAATACATCAAAACGAGTAATCCTAAACATTGGCATCATTAAAGTGAACTTACTTTTCACAAGCATGGAGCATAAGCTACAATTATGTCATCAAGGAATAAACCCCTAATCTTCCTCCATTTCATGCAATTTCTGCATCAAAAGCAATGCTGCGTGTTCCCTTGCCTCATGAGGATTCTTCTTCAATTCGCTCTCAGCCATGCAATCAATATCCTTGCTTTTAAGTGTTGCACTTGCCAAATATAATCCTATGGTAAAAAAGTTAAACATAACTCATACCGATGTAAGCAAACAAAAGATTTCTTTACTGCAAGGCCCTTGGTGCTCGGCTCATTTCAGACCAATACAAAAAAAATATGCTTACAGCATCAAATGTATGGCAAATGTAGCTAAAAAAATGAGAACTTATTCAAGTACTAAATTGGGTAGTTGATCTTACCATTGGACATTGGATGAACGTTGTATCTTGGTAGTGCCAGTTTGTTATCTCTACAGTTGTCATCCAGTATCTGCCACAATTTGATACAAATAACAAGACAACCTCTTTGCCATGGCCCATAGGCGATAACAACATAAAGAAGAAAAATCATGGAATTATGTTAAACTAAGATGAAAGCAACAGCAAAAGAAAGAATTTGAGCTTTCTATGTCATGAGAGCTTTCTCCAAAATTCAAAAAGATAATGTCAACCACCCCAAGTATTTGTTGTATGAAAAAACAAAATTTTGCATGGGCAAATAGGAAATACTGTCAACTAAAGGTATGCCATAACATGCACCCTAATTTCTTCAAAATACCGGAATCATTCCTTTTCTCCCTTATTTATATATAATGAGCTGCAGTAAAAAGAGATGTTTTGGCATCTCATTTACACAAATGGAAAAGATAGGGGTACAATTACTAGTTTTGGGATATTTCATATGCTTTATAAGTATATATATGATAATTACCTGGCATGAACTCCGGAGCTTGAATTTCTTCTTTCTGTTTGGATTCGAACATCCAACAGAGGCATCAAGCCAGTCACATGAAGATGCATTTTCCCACCTTTTTAATATTTGCTCCACTTCTGATGTCGTCTGTTCTTCTACAAATATTAAGAAAAATAAATAAATAAATAACAAAAATGGGAGATTATGCAGAAATGAGGTCTGGAAAGCAAGTTTTCTAGAATGACAATCTCAAAAACCTAACCCACAAATTGGAAAATAAAGAAAAGTGGAAAGATAAAAAAAAAAAGGTCGTTGTCATGTACCAGACTTGACTGGTATGGTACATTACAACTAACACTGTAATTCCTATTCTGACTGTAAAATGCTTGTCGTTTTCAACATAAGATTGAGAAAATTGTGAATAGAATACAAAGGTGAAAAGTACCATCTCTAACAGTCTGAATGTCCATCTCACACAGTGCAATCTTATCTTCATACTTCAGCTGAATTTCACACTGCAATACAGAGACCAAATTAAAGGAAACATCTACTTACAATATTGGAACCAAATGAAAAGGAACACAGATTACAAGGTAGAAAGTATAAACATGGGTAAAATAAATCAACTAACCAAATGATCCCTTCTTTTCATTAGATAATCTATGCACGATGGTGCATCTTTCATCACAAATGGAACTAAATCTGCAATAAGACAAAATCGTTTTATGACACATTTGATTATTGTCTTATTTCCTGCAAACAGTGATAGAAGAATATCATTTATACCTTGCTTAACATAGGTTTCAATGATTGATCTTTTTGTAGGAGTGCATGGCTTTGAGTTTACTTCCCTTAGTTCCTGAAAAGGAAGAAAAAGATACAGAAAGGCATAAGAAAAGGGATAAGGGCTCATAAAACATCATATATATAAACTACAGCATGTCATCCCAACTTATGTGACAGTTTCAGTATGTTATTTGACTGATCAGGTCCAAAGCAAGCTCTAGGGTATAGTTTTAAGTCAAGACAAGATTTTAAAAAAATGGCCAATATGATAATATACCTTGTTTGTGTTACCATTCTCTTGTTCAACATCTTTGGAAATTGCTTTGGCAGTGCTGTTCTCCCTACTGTTGTTACCAACTCCCGCTCCTAATTTTACTGGTTTCAGAGTACCATTGCCAGAAAGCACAGAAATATGTGTGACATTCTTTAGAGAGCAATTGTTCAAGGGCCCAGTAAAATATGTCATATGCTTCACAGAAGAGTCGTTAGAAGGCACAGTAATAGAGGGGTTGTGCTCTCTTTTGTTGTCAGGATTGCCATTTCCATTTTTGCCCTTTTCCCTCATAGGTCCGTTAGATAGTTCCTTTTTTATATGAACATGCTGATCGTTGATCTTCATTGGAGACTTCTTTGATTTTGTTGGTTTTCCCTCTCCTTTTTCAAGTTCCTTTTCTAGCTCTGATGCCGGTTTACTGAGAAAAAAAAAGATAAACAACAAATTTATCTATCCTCAAGTTTTAAATATTATAAAATAGAAGTAAATAATTGGTACCAAGCTAACATACATAGATAATTCATTTTACGTCCCAATTACACAGAAATAGAAGGTACCAAGGTTCAAGTATCACCTACTTCACATTTAACCCAAATTAGTCCCAATCAAGCATCAGATAAAATATAATCAAGCAATTAAGCTTCCTTAAGCTTCAAATGTCCAACTGTACATCAATTTAGTTGAATTTTGCATCCCCAAAATCTCGATTCTCCTACCACACCTAGAAGTACAATTAAATGTACTCTAATTTTAGTCAAAATCTAGCTCAATACTGGTAAGAATGCGTACCTCAGCCAGTCAGAAATGTTGTCAGCGTAAGGTAACAAGAGAAAGAATCGAACTGGCATTTGTTCATGTATTGAGCCTCTTGGGATAACTGCACATTTCAAACTGCACCAAGCTGTATTTAAATGTGAACTTAATTTGAAAGCAAACAAAGAGGAAGAAGTAGAGCTTGATTTAAATATCACTTGCTTAATTATGCTCTACTTTCTTATCTAGGTACCCAATATGCTATAAACCAAATACAAGCAAGTAGAAATAAAAAATATATATATAAATAAAAAGAGCAGTTTTTTATCACTACTTGTTGAGTACATCTTTTATGGGGATCTCTACAAACTCTTTGGCAGATGGTGGCTTTGAGCATTCCATCAGAAAGACCATTGCCCTTGACTTTTCTTTGCTGAGGGAGTATGTTTGACGACTGTGCCAAGTACGCAAATTGGCCCGGTTGATACCTATTTAGAACAACCAAAACAATCATTTGTCAGATTTATCTTTAAAAATACAAACATAATGCTGATACCATCCTGTACAGGCACCTGACCAGATGTCATTTTGTACTCTTTTTCCTTGTTCCAGATTTGATGTTTACTTAGCTTTTGACCTTTTTTTCTTTTACATAGATCTTACAGTACCACAAAATTTTGCATACCAGTCCGACTCTCAACCTTCGAAATTGTCAAGTTTTCAAGCAAATCCTCAGACTTCTGTCCCTCTACCTCTATTTCCATAAGTGAAAAAAACCCCTCGACCAAGGAGTCCCTCTCAAGAAAGCATTTCTCTCTCTTGTCATCAGCAATAAACACTGCCACTTTCTCCACCGGCCATGTCTCCATTGTTCTTGTGTCATGGTCCAACAACGCCTTTGATATGTTGCATGCACGCATGATGGATTTCTCCACCAGAGAGAGATTTGTTGAAGTGGAGATGGTTTTCTCAAGGTAAGCCAAGAGGGGTGCATTTGCATCAACAGCCATCTCGCATAAGGTTTCCAAGGAGAGGAACTCCAATTGAGGGTGCTGCTTCCGGTGGTAGTAGTTGTAGAGAAGTACAATCATATGCATCTGCTATTGCAAAAAGAAAATAAAATGAATTGCACTCGGCAAATGTTACTTATATAACTCCTCAATTACAGAACTCTTCACTTGTCTTTCCCTCTTTTCAAACTAACATGATCATAAGTACCCGATGAAAATAGCCCACAAAGCCATGCCTGGAGTTCTGACCACCTCCAATCAATTATGAATTAATGCATATAGATAAGAGAAGCAATTTTCTCTGACAACTGGTTTAAAGTTGGACAAGACAGAAAGATAACTTGTACCAAGCTATTTTTCTTTTTTGGTGGGTGGGGGTGGCAGGTCTAGCCGCAGGGGCAGAGCCATGTGTGGTGGATGGAGGTCAATTGACCCCCATTAATTTTAAAAAAAATTGTATTTCTATATGATTTTAAGGGTACCGTAAAATTGACCCCGATTCAGCGTGAAAAATTTATATGATTGACCCCCAATCTGTCTTTGACACTCATAGCTTGAAAGTCTGTCTCCGCCCTTGGGTCTAGGAGAGAGAATAAAAAGCCAATGAGGTAACTTTGCATAGTTTACAGTGAGATTTTAAATTTTGACAACCTAACCCTAACTTCTTTTTTTAACCCCTGCAAGTCAAATTTTGCTCATACCAAGCAACACCTTAACATTTTGTTCTCAGAAATGCGCAATTATAAAACTTCCAACAAAGAATTTATAAGTTCCTTTTTTTCATTTTTGTTTTGTTTCAGGTGAATATATCTTTACACCAAGGAAAACATGCTTTTTCTTCAGTTTAAAGCTTCAATTCCGCTGAAGAATAGTAAACGGGAACAAAACAGCAGCTGTAAGAATTTAAATGAAGTAGAAAACAGAGTTCATTTTTTTATAATTCCTTATAAGACCTTACAGCCGTGCGCTCTTTACAACCTTCTTTTGAAAATCTGGGACTTGTCAACACAAGTTTTGTAAAATAAGACGAGGAAAAGAAAACACTTAGTAAAGATAACTGAAGAAAAAAGAAAGAATCTCATTTATTTGATTGAATTTTTTGGAAAAGAGAAAAAAAGATAGACAGCTCCTCCATTGACCCAAAAGAAAAAATTACAAGAAACTAAAAAATGATAGGTTCGTTAAACAAACAAGCTGTCTCGATCGTACCTGTTTAGCAACAGCTTCTTGCTGAGAAATCGAAGGTTTATGATCCATTTTTATGGGAAGGAAAGGTTGAACGAAATCTGCAATGAGAGCATGAGCATCCATCGAAACTACCATCTCTTTTCCAGTTTTCCTTAGAAAAAAAACAGAGAAAGAAAGTACTTGACAAGCATTAATGGAAACATCAAATCACATGAGACGACGGTTCGAATTCAGAGTAGGTCCGATTTGGTTCGATGGGTGAAATGACCATTCGATTGCATCAAGATCCGTGCTAGGTACATTAACATCCGTGTAGCTCTGTTTTAATTTCCATGCGCACTGATATTAGTGCTAATCGTACGGTGCTAGAGCTAATTAAGCCTAAAAGTAGGTGCGATGCCCATCGCACCTACTCCTATCTTGGAGGGTTCCCAATTTCGGAAACTGCTCCACTAAACTTGCATTATGGTACCTCTATATCTTCTAATTTAATTTTGTATAATAATTTCTGGTAAAATAAACTTTGTATTTGAACGAAAAAGTGGAACCAAATGATTGAGGTTTTCCGTTTTGGGCCAATAAATTAAAATTTGTATTTCTTGTTGGTATAATAGTTTTCTATTCAATTACTAAAACTGCCATCACTTTGAACATATTTTGATAATTGCTATAGAAATTAACAATTAAAATAATTCTCAAGTATATTAATACTACTTCTGTAAAACATTTTTGTTGTATATATTCTCCATAAAATTGATAGCATCATCCTTATATCAACCATAATATTTTATAGATCTAGAAACACTTAATAACTTAATATCATTTAACTAGGTGTATGTTTAAAAAATCAATATGAAAAATATTTATCCGTTCGAGGAATATCATTCTCATATTATTATTTTTTTCTCTCCAGTCTAGAATTTTGGATGTAATAGTAATTTTAATAGGGGGAAATATTGAAAAGTTGAAGTTGAGAATCGGAAAGGCGCGAAGATGGTGTGAGACTTCATTTAATCATTTCAATGTGTCAGTTTCCGTAGGCAGGAAGGTTTCCCATTTTTATTGTTTATTTTTTTTTCAGATAGACCTGGTCTACGTATGGTTCTTTGTTATCTCCCCTCTCCTCTGTTATTTCTAGAGGAGAGGGGGTGTCTGATGCTCATTGGATCAAATTCAGTTTGATGAGTAGTTTTTACTGTCTGATTCATTTCAAGATCTGTGCACATCACTTTAATATTCGTACTGTTTGCTTTAATATCCGTGTGTGCAGATTTTGAAGTGAATCGAATGGTAGAAACCACTCATTGAACCGAGTTTGATCCGATGGGCAAATCCTACACGGATATTTAAGGAAAATCTGTGTTAGAAGAGGTTAAATAAATAAACCGGGTTCAGCAACCTTCCTACACAGATTTAAAAAAAAAATCCGTGTAAGAAGGTTGCTGAACAAAGTTTATTTATTTAATATTTTGTTTAAGATAGCTACACGGATTTTAATTAAATATCTGTGTAGGAATACTCTTTCTACATAGATATTTAGTTAAAATTCGTGTAGCTCTCTTCAGTGAAATGTACTTTGGGAGGTTTTCCACACGGCTCTTTATGAACCTGTTGGAAGAGAATTTTTTTGTTTTAAAAAATATATTAGTGTGGCTAATAGTAATATATTACGTCGCCTGTTATGAATCTATTTTTTTTTTTTTTGAGAATTTCACGTATACCCTTCAAAAACTGCAAAATTACGTATTTGCCTCTCCAAATTCTAAAATAACGTATTTACCCTTCTAGACTTCAATAACTCATATTTTTAACCAATTAACAGTAAACTATGATTGATTATGATTAATATCCTATAAATTATAATTAATCAAGACGTCCCTTCTTCTTCTTCTTTAGTATTTTTTCTCCCGTCCTATTTTAGCGCCAAAATAGTACCCTAACCCTTCCCTTCCACTTATCTACATCAAAAGGTTTCTTCTTTTCCAGCCCATCTACTTTAGCGCCAAAAGCTCTTGATCGCTCCCATGCTCCAATCACCTTGTTGGAGATGGCATCCGAAGAAGAAGAGCCCTTGAGACTTAGATGGGAACTCGAATTGGAGGAGGAAGAACACTCGAGACCTAGATGGGAACTCGGGGCAAAATCACCCACAATTGAGTAAGCTCATCGGTCTTAATTTTTTTGTGATACTTTCAACCTATTTTCTTCTCTTCTATAATTTTAGTAACAATTACAACAATAAGTTTGTAAAATGAACAAATTAAGATGACATCATGTTATAAATTAAGAATTAGAATATAACTACTTATTCTCATTAAAGTTTCTTGGTACTGTACCAGTGCCAGGTTGAGGTACACGCTGATGTTGTACATGTTGCTTTGCAATTTTTTTTTCTTTTATCTAGTTCATTTTGTTGTATGTTGTCACCTAGTTGCATTTTCTTTATAATACATAAAATATAATTTGCTTGAACGTGCAGCTGTCCAGTTTGACAAAATATTGAATAATGATTAGTTGAAATCTTAATTGAAAATAATTACTAGTTTGTCCCTGTAGACTGTGTGTCCATTTGACAAAAAATTCGAGTTACATGATTAATGAATTTCATTTGAGTGTTGAAACCTTAATTGAAAATAATTACTAGTTTGTCCCTGTAGACTATGTGTCTCTTTTTGTTGTACCAGACAACTATAATTTGCATGAAATAGCATGTGTTGAATTTCTCAACATGAAACAAATTACCATTATTCAAAATTCAACTTTGTGGAGGCTTGAGTTTTAACAATATATTTTCTTTATTAGACGAGGTCCATCTAATTACAGAATAAGATTGAAATATGGAGGCTTCTTTCGGCAAGTTAAGAATTCTTGTAGGAAACGATATTGTTTTGGCTCCCAAAAATACATCTATACAGATATGAGCTCATACAACTTGGAACAATTAATCGAAGAGGTGATGAACCGTTATCCATCTAAGAATGACCTGATTTTGTATATGCGATTTATGAACAAGTATGCCATGGAGCAACATTCATTGATCTTGATTCTGATGATAACTTTCAAGCGATGTTAAGCATGTATGAGGAGGAGAAAGAAGTAACCGTGTATGTGACGGCTAAAAAAGATGTTGATAGAAATGAAAAACAGCAAAGGTACAAGCTAGTTAACATATTTTAGTGAACTTAATCACTATAAAAATTAATTAAGTAGTGTATCATGTTAGGTACTTTACCAAGGGGCAATTTTGTCCAAAATTTCTTGAAATGACTTGTTTGGCCTTAAATTGTTGAACTATTTTACCAAAATAAAAATGTGGTCATTTTTCAATCCTTTAAACTACTTGTACTATTTTTTGGTGCAGTGAACAAGATGAAGTTTATGAAGAAGCACACTGTGAGGAAGATTCAGACTATTGTGTTAGTAAAGAAAGCTATCATAGCCTCTACAACACTGATAATGAAGATGAACGCAAAATCTTCGAATGTGAATCTTATGGGTATAGAATGAAAAGTCCAAAAATAGAAGTTAACTCAAAATTTCCAAATATGGTTGCATTTAGAAGGGCTTTGAATCATCATGCATTAGTAAATGAGTTTGAGTACTTCATTGAGAAAAGTGAGCTGGCGTGATTCACAGTTAGGTGTGCAAATGTAGATTGTGCATGGCGAATTAATGCTTTTATCCTACAAGATGATGTTACTTTTGAAGTAAGTATAATGTCTATTAAAGTTAGAAGATTGATAAATTGTGAACAACCTTCCTTTAGTAACAAAATTAATTTTCTGTCTCTCAATTTTTTATTTGCATAGGTCAGAAAATTGGTACAGGTACATTCTTGTACACGAAGCAACAAATTTGGTAATAAGTTTGCCACTCAAGAATGGATTGCTGATGTAGTTATTGACAAATTAAAATTTGATGGAGACATCTCTTTTGCGGTACTTAGAAAGTGGTTTATGAAGAATTTCAATGTTGACGTGCCATACATGAAAGTTTTTCGAGGAAAGGAACAAACTTATACTGATATGTATGGTAAGTGGGAGGACTCTTTTACAAGGATGACTGATTTCAAAGGAGTGCTGGAAAGAAGAAAAAAGAAATCCGAGAAGTGTCGTGGACATTGACTTTGAGATAAAAGATGGCAAGAAGCATTTCCAAAGATTCTTTATTTCGCTAGCAACTTGCTCCAAGAGATTTCTTACGGGTTGTCGTCCTTACCTTGGTCATGATGCATGTCATCTAAAAGGAAAGTTCAATGGTGTACTAGCAGCTGCCACGGGCATTGATGATAACAATTGCATGTTTCCAATAGCTTATGGTGTGCTTGAATCGAAGAATACAGAAATCATGGACATGGTTTCTTAAGGCACTACAGAGAGCAGTGTTCTAAATAGCTAGCTATAGCTTAGCTATAGCTTTTTCAGACCATAAAAGCTACGCTATGAGATAAAAGTGCGCTATCTCAGCTACGGCTGCTACAGCTGTAATAGCTGACCGCTTTTACCGCTACGCGCTATGCGCTATTGCTACCGCTATGCTACATGAAGTTTTTTGCAATTTACATAGACTGCTATAATAAGTATGCTAAACCGAACTATATACTTTTGTTCATATTTATGATTTAGTCTCTCATTCTATATCGGAAAATATTCAAATATTAATTTTTCCTTTTGTTTTCTCTACGTCTAGTATTCACTTGTAAAATTATCGCCGTTCATTTCATTGGAAGCTTATTTTAATTATTATAATATATAAAATAGTCAAATAGGTATACTAACTTAATTTATTTTACTTATAAAATTAATTGTTCTTCGTCTATTATAATCTGTAATACTATGAAGTATGAACTATTAAATAATGTTACCTTGTATATCATTTTTTTTCCTTCTTATTTACATGATTGAAAAAAAAAATATAGACTTAGATTAGTTACCATTTAGTTATTACTCCAATTTTCCAATATTGATCATGTTGATAATTAGTAGAAATATACACTATAAATTTTGAAAATTAAAAAAACGCTATGTATGAAAGTTTCCGCTATAGCTGCGCTATTCGCTATAGCTTTTTTTTTGTCTCCCCGCTACGCCGCTATAATCGCTATTTAGAACCTTGACAGAGAGCAATTGGGACACCAGATGGTCTTGTTATCTCATCAGACATAAAAAAAGGGTTATAAGCAGCTATCAGAGTAGTTTATCCCAGTGTTGAGCACAGAGAATGCATGAGGCACTTGTATAGCAATTTCAAGAAACGTGGTGACTTCTTCAAGAAAAAATGTATGGTGCATCAAAAACCTACTGTCCCGTTGAGCATGACAGGTTACTAGGGGAAATCGCTAGACAACGGAAAGATGCAATTGAATATCTTAATGAGCACCATAACAAGATATGGAGTCGAAGGAAGTTTGGTACATTAGCCAAGTGTGATTACATCACTAACAACATCTCTGAAACATTTAATTCTTGACTCTTACCTTTCCTTCAAAAACAATGGGAAGGAAATACTATACTAACATATAGAATGTTGACAATCTTGTATCTTTTAAATTAGGGGACAAGGAAAGAATCAAAAAGCACATCGGGATAAGAAGTCGAAGTCGTGCGTTGCCATGCAATACCAAGCTCAAATGCAAGATAATGTCATGTTTGATTTGTCCAATAGTTGTGATATGATCTAATTGTCTGTTGGTCTGTTTTTCTTTTGAGGTGAAAGTATTCATGATAACTAACTTTTGTTGTACGACAATGAGGATAATGTTTAATTTCGTTAATGATTTTGTTTGGTTAATGAGCAATTCTGAATTAGTTTGGCTAATGATTTTGTTTGGATTATGCACATAATTCTTCAAATGCTTGTAGTAGATTCATTCCATTCTTTTTTCTAGAATATCATAGGCATCAATTATAAATAACAATATAAGTACTGGTACATGAAGTTTAAGAGAAAAGAAAAAATGTTAGAGGTTCTGGTACCACTGGTACAATAATCAAAGACACAGTGATAATGCTAATATATTCATTCCTAAGTGAAGTGAAGTGCCCAAATTGAAAAAAAAAAAAAAAAAAAAAAAAACATTACTGATGGAGATGAGAAAAGACAAAAGAAGAAATTAATCATAAAAAAAAGAAGTTACATTGCTAATGGAATAGAAAAGATATAAGAAAAGACTGGGAGAGAAATAAGAAAACCGGGAGAAATAAGAAAAGTCGGGAAGAAACAGGTGATTTGAATGGAGGCCGAATAAAAGGTTGGGTGAAATAAGAAAACAAAGGTCAAATGTAAAACAGAAGTCAAACTATAAAAAACGGAGGTTAAAAGATAGGTTATGTAATTAGTTATATGTTTGTTGAACATTATATTTATATATGATTAATTTGAATTTTGGGCATATATGATATATATTAAAATTATAGTGGGTAAATATGTGATTTATTCAACTTTAGAAGGGTAAATACGTTATTTTAGAATTTGAAGGGGGGAATACGTAATTTTGCAGTTTTTGAAGGGTACACGTGAAATTCTCTTTTTTTTTTTTTTATATTTAAAGTTTACAGTTGATCAGAATCGTTAAGTTAAATATAATTAATTTACATATATAAATATACATGCATGGACATTATAATTATATATTTTTAAATTTTATTTATTATTTTTATAAAAGCAGTTCATACGTAGGAATCGGGATGGCGCATAGAGCATAGTGTAACATATCTAATCTAGCTAGTGTATACCCTGTGTCTTTCTTCGGGCTGAAGCAGTAACAGATCAAACTGCCATAACACACAGTGCCTATACCCCTGCGTTGACCAGAGGGCGCCTAAAAACAGGTACAAAATATGAAAATATGCACACAAAAGCTGTACCCGATTTGCACATAAAAAGTAAATTAAGATGAAAAAACTTGCTAGCAGAAACCACATGTACATATATCACAGGGCGCATGATACACACAAAAAAGGCCTGTGACTGTGAGTCCAGTAAAAGCAGCAACATCACACGGCACTACACACAAAAGGCCGTGCAATTAATACCGGTAGAAGAGTATCTTGTACCGTACCGGTGCATCTAGGTTACACCGTAGGAATTTATACTCATACCAGCATTTTGTTTTAACCAACAAAAAAAATACCGGTACAAGATCCAGTAGAAACTTCTACGGTGGAACCATGGGAGGAACTTAAGGCTAGAGAATGCCCTACTGAGCCCCATCGACGGACACGCGCGGTCCGAGCAAGGTGGTCTGCCTCATGATTATCACCTCGGTTGATATGGGTAAATGCAAACTGTGGATGCTGCGTAAAGAGGTCCCGGATCTGCATAATGACCGAACAAGCTCTCCTGTCACGACAGCGAGACGCCGGTGGCGTGAAGAGAGACTGTCCAGCTGCATGGAATCGGTGTGGAATGCGCAGACCTGGAACCCTAGATATAACACCTTCTTCATGCCATAGAGCAAGGCCAAAGCCTCAGCATGGAAGGCGTAGATGGCGTCGGCTGGTTTAGAGCCGGAACACAGCAAAGTGGTTCCAGTCTTGATGACATAACCTAAACCTCCATGAGATGGACCTTGAAAAGAACCGTCAGTCCAACAGTCAATACATGTGTTTGTGATGTGCTGTGTGTTGAAACGTGGGATATGGTTCTGTCGGGTCGCAGTGTATGAGGTACGTAGCATATTGGAGGGAGGTTGCTGTCATGGGGTTTACTGTTCTGATTTACAAAAGGCAAAAGAAAACGAACTTAATATAACTATATTATAGGTCGAGTTAATTTATCGGTTATTATTTTTTGGTGGCTTCGTGCATGCTTGACACGTACGGGAGAGACAAGTGTACCAAGCTTGGTGCACCGTGGCATGTGGGATCCGTTCCTCATAATCAGCTGTTTCCTGTTTCTAAACTTGAAAAGATAAAACCTACAATTTACTAAATGAAATATCTATATGAAAAGTAATGAATTAACCACGTCTTTTGAAAATATATGTTTCGAAGTTCCTATATCATCTCGGTTATGAAGACAAAAGATAATAATTTTGGGCCCAAAATTATCTAAATCACAAAAGAGGTCCGTTAGTTGAACTATTGGCCCATATTATGCAAAGATACTATCATTCTAGCAGGCTTTGTACTTAAAAAGAGGCCGTATCTTTTTAATTTTTTTTTCTTCTAAAATTTATGAAGTTATTTACTTATTTTGGGTAATTATTAAGAGAAAATGTTTTAGTACCCACTTTTTATCCACATTTTATCCAACTGGGTTAATTCTCTGTTGGTCCCACTAATTAATGGCCAGCCTTAGCCTCCGCCTATATAATCTACTATTCACAGCTTTATTTCCTTTTCTTTTTTTCATTTCAAATCTCTCCGCAATTTCTTTCCGTTTACACAATCGGCAAAAATATGCTAAGCCTTCCTCTCATCGACTCTATACAAGACGTTCTTCCATGACTAAATCTCTAATCAAAATATCAACAATTGAAGGAGAAACCGTAAAGAATGCTCTTACGGTGTTGTTCAAACGATCGCCGCACCAAATAACTTCGAATGCTTATTACGTACGATATCCTATTTGATTCGTAAATCTTATTTTTGTTTTTTGCAGTTTTTTGTGAGTGGAGCGCCAAGCACATCTCCGAATTGACGCATCAAATTTGACCTTCGCCTATAACATCTAGTCTGCTCGTCCAAACCGCCGCTTCTCTTGCCAGGTTCGATAACTTCCCTTTTTTGAGGCTTTAGTTAGGGACTAAAGTTTATTTTTGTTTTTGCAGTTTGATTCGTAAATCTCAGAGATGTCTTTCGCTAACTTCCCTTTTTTTGCCAGATTCGTAAATCATATTTGTGATAAACATTTTAATATTGGTGCTTTTATAAATTATCAACAATTAGGTATTAATCTTTTTTTGAATTCTTTGTGCTATGATAATTAAATTTTTCGAATTTGCTGCTAGTCATAACCAAAACTTCATTAATGTGCTCTATGTATTCAAAAAGTTATATTGCTACCGTTTCACTCCTTCTGGTGGATTCTAATTTCATAGAGTAATAATTCGAATCTGATCAGATCTGACCTAACATGTCGTCTGGCAATCTGGTCTGGTTTTCTAATTTTTTATGCGTCAACTATTCATCTTGTTTTTTAGGATATATAAATGTAAATAGTTGTAGGATATATTTAGGATTGTTACATGATATATGAATTATTTGACACGATTGTTATGCTGTTATGGTTATCATATATCCTGTGATTAAACTTAGTGTTACAGTATATAGAGGAGATTATTACAGCCTGTTTGAGCTATTTTACAGTATTCTTCAGTTATTTGTATTTGTTATGTATCAAATTTACATGATTGGATTAAATTATTGGTTTACATTTGTTACAGTATTGGTTTGCATTTATTACAATATTTGTTTAGATTTGTTACAGTATTGGTTTCCTTTTATTACAATATTGGTTTGCATTTGTTATAGTATTGGTTTCATTTGTTACAGTATTGGTTTGCATTTGTTATAGTATTTATTATTGATCTTCACATGTTTTGATACAATATATGGACATCATTGGGTTACATTTGTTACAGTATTGGTTGATGTTTATTGCAGTATTGGTTTGAATTTGTTACAATATTGGTTTCCATTTGTTACAATATAATCATTGGCCTTCCTCTTAACTTTCACTCAGGTATTTTTTTTTATTTCTAAGTACTGGACCATTGTATTACAGTATTAGATCATTATGTTAAAGTATTTGTTTATATTTGTTACAGTATTGGATAATCATTGATGTACAGTCTTGTTTTACAGTCGTTATAGTATTGGATTATTAAGTTACAGCATTGGTCCACAGCTGTTACAGTATTATTTTCTTTGTAATACTAATATTTGTAGTTTTAATTGTAAGATTTGTCTTATTTTGTATTGCAGGAAGATATCTCAAATGAGCGTCTTATTCTCACAATGAAGCTTCTTATGTATTCTAATAATGAACATCAAATTTCTCTTCTCTAAGATTTTGTTTGAAAATTTGTGTTTGTTGGAAATGTTATTTGGACAAAATTTGCAAGGTTGTTTGTTTGAAAAAGTATGTTATTTGGACAAAGTTTGTAAGGTTGTTGTTTTGTAAGTTTGTAATTATGTTATTTGGACAAAATATGTGTTTGTTCGATAACAAAGTTATGTTTGTTTATAATATTTTTGATAGTTTTTATGTCTTATAATTTTGATCTTAATTGTTACAGTTTTCATAGTTAATTGTTACAGTATTCATGTTCTCTAGAATTTTGTCAGTTTTAATCTGTTATTTTTACATATTTTTTGCAAAAAAAAAAAAAATTAAAAATGAGAAATTTAATAAAAAAAATACAAAAAGAAATAAAGATCGAAAACTTCTAGAATGATAGAAAGAATAGAAAGAATTTTTAAAAAAAAAAAAATCTTCTAGAAAGGTAAAAATACAATAAGTACAGTTAATTGTCATTAACTGTTAAAGTACAACAAGATTAAAAGTATAAAGTACACTAAGTACAAAGAGGTTGGAAGTTGCAAGTTGTTTTTTTTTTTAAATTAATCGCATCTTTTACATGATTCGATATTGTCTGTTATAGTATTAGAATTTATTGTTACAGTATTTCTGCCAGTCAAATGACAGTTGATTTGGATAAAAAGTGGGTACAAACTCTTGGGTACAATTATTAATATTTTATGTACAACAAGAAAATAATTTTAATTTACATTCGTGTTATATTTTAATTGCGAATTCCAGATCTTGTTGGATTATTTTTAAATTCTGAACTTGTCACCGTACTTATACTACAATACATTGTGTCGCACATCTCTTAAAATATTCATCAAATTCAAACTATAAACACCTTTATTATAGTTATAGACTTATGGTTAATACATTTCTGTACAAAAAGTCGGTCCTTCGTTCCATTTTTTTAGTTATCATTTCATGTATAAACGGAAGTGTCACTATTTTTGGAGAAATTTTATTTTTACTAGTTACGCACATGACATCTACGCATAAATTATCTGCATAGTAATTTAGTATGCAATTAACACATACAGTTAATACTATTTGGTTGCACAGATAGTAGCTGCACACCTCAAGGAAAGTTCTGATCACCCCGGTACCGTACATAGAATTATCAAATTCATAATGTTATTTAACTGTAACACGAATCTCTTAACGGATACGCTGATTTTTTTTCGTCTGATTGAGATTAAATTCATACCGTTCTTTTCACTACAATTAGGTATGGTATACAAGTTTCCTCAAAAGTAGAATGCGCAGCTATTATCTGCAAATATATATATTTTTAAAACCATAACACGAAGGAATAACTATTTAGCAAAAAGTTGTTTTGCTATTCTATGTTTGAATGAAATGTTGCATATTCTGAGCAATAAAAATAGAGTGAGTCTATGTTACTATGCATATCATGATGTAGTTTATAATACGGATTAATATTTTCGTTTTCAAAATTCTAACGGTTGATCCAAACCGTTCAAAATAATTTTCATATGAATATTTACTTGCAAATCAAATTTTACATTTTTTAGAATTTTTTTAATATTTTAAGATAGGTAGAAAATCACTGTTTTTGGATGGTTCAGAATTTTCAGATCAAGTGATTTTCTACCTATTTTAAAAAATAGCAAAAAAATTATGAAAAATATAAAATTCGATCTGCAAGTAGATATTCATATAAAGATTACGTTGAACAGTTCGGATCAATCATTAAGATTTTGAAAATAGAAATATTAATCCGTATTATGAATCAACCCGTGATATGCATAGTATTACAGACTCACTCATAAAAATATATAGCTTGGTTAGCTCACTGTTCTCTAGTCCTACAATTTATTAGATTAGTTTTATTCTCAAATTCTGAATTAACTCATTAACCTAGCTAACCCCACTTCCTATAGACAGAAATGTAACTAAAAAAAGTTCGGTCCTTCGTTTGTCAAGGTTATTAAATCTAATTATAAGTTGTCATGTCACCGTCTTGCATGCTTGGCAATAGTATTGCACATCACATCACTTAAAAAGCTGGCCCATGGGTCTTAAAATTAAAAAAATCAGTAACAGGAAAGATGATGAAACTAGTGGGCCGTTTGAATTTTGTGCTAAAATCAGGTAAATGGACGAAGCTGCGCAAAGGAATTAGGAAGTACTGTGTGGTAAATATGGTATTTGAAAAGGTTTGGTTGGTTAACTTCAAAATCAAAATTTGAAGAGGCGTTCATTATTGATTTACATAAAATCTGTTCTAATATATAAGATTTTGAAAAATCTTTAATCTAGTGTTTAAGGCAATGTTATTTGCGCAAAGATATCATTTAAGAAATTCAGGTGAAAATTATATATAAATATTTAAAAGGGTAATTATCTTACTCCACATTTCTTTCTCCCGTTTCATCCCCGCCGAACAGACTTTCACAATTAATCATAATTAACGACATGAAACTATTTCTTAACTATATCTAACAACTTTCTAAATTATTAGGCTCTCTCTCCCATTTAAATCTTTCATTTAAATAAAAAAAAAGAATTTTTAAAAATTTATTCTCTCCCTCCCAGTCTGCACTAATGCAAGATCTGAGACTGACTCTCTCAATCTCTGGTTAAAGGTACTCTCTCACCACTCTCACCTCCTCTTCTCGCTCCTCTCCTTTCGTCAAGCCTCCACCTCTCGTTTGTCCCTTCGTCTCGCCACCGCATCCTCCTCCTGACTGTTGACTCCATAGTCTCAGACCTAGGCAGAGCAGCTGGTCGCCTCGTTCGTTGATCGCACTCCATACCGATCTCTGGTGTAGCTCTCCTCTCTCTACGGCGAAGTCTGACGCAGATGAATTCATCAACTTGATGCACGGGTCAGATCTGATCAAAGTTGAGCTCTTCAAAATCAGTGAGAGAAAGTCGCCCTTTCCTCTCTGACAAGGTGATCAGATATTTTTCGATGTTTTACTTGAATAGAGTAGGATTCACAAATTGTAGTTTGTGGCATGAAGTTATGCATATTTGATGATTTGATCGAGCAATTTATGCACAATCACTATCTCGATCTCTTCTTCTGACGTCTTCTTTCATACAACTCTCTTTCCCCAATCCTTAGCTCTCCTCTCTTTCTTTTTCAATTTGGTGTAATATAATTGTCTTGCACATCAAGTGTTTGTGAAAATGTCCCTGAGCTCGCTTCAAACGGCAGATTATGACATATAAGCTTCATACATGTTTTCTAAACCATCTTTCAACCTCTTCTCTGAAATGCAAGACTGTTAGGTGATCGAGCTGTCACGTGAGGATGGCTGATGTAACTTCTATCAATTTAATTTAATGATCCAATGCTCATGTGATGGTTACTGTTTCAGTACTCATTTGAATTTAGGTATGAGGTTCATGATTTGATACGTTATGATGAATACTCAGTATGACAGGTGCAGTCAGTTTTTCTGATAATTATGTATGAATATTTTATGTAGGACGGTGAATATTTTATGTGTTTGGTATGAATACTTGATGGGTAATCAACTGTTGAATTGCTTGGATTTATAGTATGAATATTTCAATACTAAATTACTTGGATAATTATGAATGAATAAATTAGGCATGATTATAAATATTTGTATGAGGTTGAATGATTTATTGACTAGTAATGAATACTTACTATTACATGTACATTCAGACTTTTGACAAATATGATGAATACTTTATGTTTGAAATTGATTAGTTGCTACTGTATGAATGAATACTTAAGTAATAAATACTTTATGTTTGAAATTGAGAGTGAATATTTTATTCTTTTGGGATAAATACCTGATGTGGTACACAAACTGTTTAATTAATTTTGATCATTTGTGGTATTATCTTATGATGTGTTTGATTGAATACTTTATGTATGATTTTGTTCCTTAAATATGACAGGTACAGTCAGTAGTTTGATAAGTATGGATGAATACTTTATGTACATATATAATTATTTATTATATTATTAGTGAATACTTAGTATGACAGGATGATATGCTACAGCTACACCAATTGCTGGATTGAATTGCTTCTTTAAGTATGAACAAAGAGATAGGAGTAGGTCAGATGGGCATCTGACCTACTTTTAGGTTCAATTAGCTCTAACACTGTATGATTAGCATTAAGAGTTGTGTGCACATAAATTGAAACAGACGTGCACAGCTTTTAATGTACCTAGCACCAATCTTGATGCAATCAAATGGTCATTTCACGTATCGAACCAAAGTAGGTCCGATGGGCATCGGACCTACTCTGAATTCATGAAAAAATATTGAACTAGCTATGTTTTATTTGTTAAAATTTGTAGCATATGATCAGTGCGGAGCGGCTTCTGATTACTTTCAGGATTTTGATGGATGAGAGGAACGAATGCAAGTTTGAGATGATGTAAATTTAGAATTTCTAACTAATAGTTTATTGTGATTGTATACTTAATGTATAATGATGAATACTTTACTGCATAATGATGAATGCAAGTTTAAGAAATAAATGCATATTTAATGCATAATGATGAATACTTTACTGCATAAGAATGAATACTTAATTGCATAACTATTTGTCATATCAAAGAATAAGAATGATATTCATATTATACTTTGCATATTAAACTGAATACTACACATATTACCTCTATGTTATCCTGCACATATTCCTAAACATTCAAAATGGCATAAGAATTAATACTTCACATGGTTCCCCTCTATGTCACTTTCAAGGGACATTAGCGCAGTTAACACATTTTTATCGTTATTTAAGATGATGGACGAATTGGGAGATTGATCAGCAGGACAACTAGACGGATCCTAAGGATGAATACTTACACGACGATGATGAATACTTGCATGATGAGGTATAAATGCTTGTACAACGGACAATTCGAAAGTATGTTATAATGGATCTCATTTGAAAGAGAAAATTATGTAGAAGACGTTCGTGATTTTAGATTTGCAAAATTTCTTACAGATCGTTAGAAATATTAGTTAGATTGAACGAAGAAAAAATAAACCACCTTTAAAAATATGTAAAAGATGAGTGAATGATGTGTCTAGTTTTTTTTTAAAATACTTGATATCTTAGGATGAATATTTGATATATTATAGATGAATACTTGTACGCGACAGTTGTAAAATATTTCAAATACTAGACGGTCCACAAATATTAAGTGGTCTCCCAGTTAGTTAGCAATTACTCAGATAATCATTGACTGGAGACAAAATAGAAAATTATTATAGAGAGACAGCTAGATGCTCCCTATTTAAAATTAGACTATTTGATCACATCTTTATCTAAAAAAAATAAAGAGATTATATGGAATCTTTCATTCTCTCTACACGTACATGTGTTAACAATTTTTTTTATGAAGTTATGCACGACAAATTAGCATCCACATTCATACTGATTGGACGCCTATATATTATCAGTTAATTAGATAAGATTGCATAATACCAGAAGGGTCAAGGGGGAATGAATTTTCGCCTTCCTTGCTTTCTTTGGTATCTCATTCTTTGCACACTCAAAGAACACCTTTAGAGTAGAAGTTGCACAAGATCGTCATAAATCTTAGACAAGGAATAAAACACAATTATATCATAGGCATAAGTCATTTTAGCCTGGCCATGTAATTCATTATTTTTATTCAGAAATTAATGATAGAGA
Source organism: Carex cristatella (assembly GCA_024447775.1). NCBI lineage: Eukaryota > Viridiplantae > Streptophyta > Magnoliopsida > Poales > Cyperaceae > Carex > Carex cristatella. The sequence continues at coordinate 770,821 of JAJHPF010000028.1, read as the reverse complement.
GGAATTATTGACCATGATTTTTTACAATCATGACAATTAATTTTTTTAATCAAATTAAACAAGGTTGAAAATAAATAAATAAATTATAAGTATCTCATCGGACATATAAATAGCTTAACAATTACTTATTAAATTTAATTAATCAAATTGGTGATACAGAAAGGACTGTTACTTTTTTTTAGTAAAAGTTAGAGATCAAGTTACCCAACTATTTATTACCTTTGTTATACAACAAAGGATTTCTCCAACTGGATTTCGGAAAAAAACTGTTACTTTTTTTATTGTTGAAAACTTTTAATCATTTAATATACGATGAAAGATACACCAAATCTCATACTTCAACTTAATTTAGGATTTCAAATTTAAACTTTAAGTTTTGAAAACTATCAAAATTATTACAATAAATAATTATCAAGTCATCCTTCCTCATTAATTGTTGATTTTTGAGGGATAGTATGCGGAAGAATGATGAATAATTTTATTTCAATTGTTCCGATTTACAAAGCTCTTTGTACATGAGTATTTATAACACTAAATTCCTATTAGCTGTTGGCTATTTCCTAAAATACAAATTGCTGGATTCTTGTGGATTGTTACCTAATTACTGAGATTATACTAGGTACTAGATATATCCTAACGGCTATATTCTTTAAGCTAGTAGATTTCTTCCTAATATGCCTATGATGATTTTCTGATGAAAATCTTCTATTTCTCAACATTAATATATTGCATTATCTTTTTTTAAGATCTGTTTTTAGAATTGTCAGAGTTAATAAATGTCTTATTCCTCTTTAGAACATACAAGATCCAATTAATATTAGGTGGGTCTGGAATCTGGATCCAAACAGTACTACACAACATGAAAATTTAAATTTTCAAAAACCATTACTAAAAACAAGCAAAGACATGGCACCAATCAACTTCATGTCATAGTTATATATTGCAAATCAAGTAACCTATCCAACTTGGGACATGACACGAAGTTGCCATTGTTAGTTGTTTAATTAAGCCTTTTTAAGTTCATCACCTTTTTTTTCATGGGAGCCTTTTGCATTATCTCATTTATCTATTAATAAATTGTTGGCGTTAGGTTTAAAATCATGGAGATCCGACAAGTTAGCATCTGTTCACAATGTCACATTTATGGGGCGGCTGCTCAGATATTATTACTTTAGTATGAAGAATATCACAAGGCAATTAATTAAGCATCAATCATCTTTTCTTATTTGTTATTTCATTTGTAGTGAAATAAATAGAGAAATATTTTTATTTTATTTTATACACAAAATAGTAAGGGACTATTTAGTTTTTTTTTATTTTTTATAAAAAGCAGGGCATTTTGACATATGTTTTTGTTAGATATCTCTTATAAGTATTGAACTTACCTCTCTCAGTGTGAGACATTATTATTTGTGTTAGGTCTAGGGTTCGGAAAAGGTTTCTATTTCTTTATGTAAATCCTCTCTCAAAGGTAGGCCTAAAACTCCGAATAAAACACAATATTTTGAGGAACAAAAAAGTTTTTTTTTTAGTAAACAAAAAATTCTTATAAATAAACATATTGTACCCACTGGAACTTAGATTCAACACTTAATTCTATAGAAAAATAATTCTGAAATAAAAGTACAATTATATCTTTATATCACATTAGCCTCAGCGTTAGGAGATTATTAAGTACTTAAATTTATTCTAAAATTTAATTTTTCTAAATGGTACCTTTCAGGTTTTAAAGTTTAAAGACATAGTCACTTTGTATTGAAATACATAGTGTATATATATTCCAGTCTCTTATAATTCCCTTAAAAATTGTTTAAAGTTTAAATACTTTGCATAGGGCTTAAACCAAAAAGAAGTTAATAAATATTTTGTTTCATTTTAGCACCAACAAAATTGAATTAGACAGTGGCAAAGAGAAATGCTCTCCGTGTCGAAGTCATAAGTTTAAAATCTAAGTGATGTGTTTTGTAGGGAAGTAGCTTGGGTCCGATGACCATCAGACTTCAACTGGATCCGATGGGTTCCATAACTGTCCTATCCGCTTTAAGATATGTGCGCATAGATATTATAGTGCACTCGCACATAAATTAAAGCGACATGCACAAATCTTAAAGTGAATCGGACGGTTATGGAATCCATCGGACTCAGTTTGAATCCGATTGGCATTGGACCCAAGCTACTCCCGTTCTGTAGATATTAGAATTGACAAGTTAGGTCTCGATCTTTCTCTCAAAAAAAAATATATATATATATATATATATATTGAATTAGGCACATAGATCTGTTTGGATCAACAGGCCTATTAGTGTGTAACACCATATGTAAACTTGGAAATTTGAAATATTTTTAGTGAAAGCAAGCAAAGACATAATCCATTAACTTGATGTCACGGTTTTATCTTTTATAAATCAGACATATCCAAATCCAACCCGGCCAACCTGAGACATGAAATAAAGTAAGTCATTGTTTTCTCTTGCTTAGGTTTGTAAGGTCCATCACCTCATCTTTTTCTCCTGTTATGAACAGACAAATGGAAATTGAGTCAAGGGGAATTGTTGTCCGATTGTATCATGTCATTTTCACATTGTTCAGGTTTTCTATTTCGGTATTGGATCGTGACAATAGGAAAGAACACAGCATTATATAACCTCTAATATATGAACCCCTAAACAATGTGTTCCGCTGAAGTGTTACCAATTCAAATTTTAAAATTTTATATTTGAAACTTCAAACTAAGTAGCTCAGTAAATTGGTTATATATTGAACTTGAAGAATATCAATTTTTATGATTTTTGAATTTATTTTACTATTTTTAATAATTTATGAAAGATAACAAAAAATGACCTACAATATTATCAATTTTCTTTTATTTTTAAGTCATGTTTTGCCATCTTTCATGAATTACTTTTTTTTTTTTTCAAAAATCGTAAAAATTAATATTCTACAACCTCAATATATAACTAATTTACTGAGCTACTTAGTTTGAAGTTTTGAATACAAAATTTTAAAATTTGAGTTGGTAGCACTTTGGCCGAAGTGGTTAACTTATAAATGTTGTAAGTGGATCCCTTCTCTCTCTCTTTTTTTTTTTTTTTTTTTTTTTAAAATCTTGACTGCCAAGGTATAAATTTTATTAATATAAAGTTTCCTTACAACCCAATGCACCTTAGCTATTACATCCTCATACCCATCAGAAACATCTCTGGCCTAAACAATTGCCAACTAAAACATAAAAATTGTAAACTGTAAGGTTCAATACAGTTTCTGACAACCCACATTTATCAACATAAAGTTAGGATCGAATGCTTATAATAAATTTTATTCTTCATCCTCAACAGTACTGGATCCCTCCTCCTCCTCTCTCTCTCTCTCTCTCTCTCTACACACAATACATACGTACGCAACTATGCACGCACGCACAGACAGACACACACACATACTAGTACTGTGCCCGTGCATTGCAACAAGACGTATTGTAAGCAAACAAACTATATAGCAACATGCGTGGTGAGTATGTTTTTAACTAAAATTAGACTTCTACACATTAAACCGATATATTTAATCACAAGAAGACATATTATGTGATTGAATGGATGATATTAAATCCGAAAATTCATTTTTCAATCTCAGCCGTTGTCGGATACGGACAACTACGTGCATAATATAATAATGGAGAGATAGAGAGAGAGAAAGAAGAGGGTCATGCCCAAGAGTGCAATTAGTAAAATAAAGGATTTTGTTAGATGATAACATAACATAATAAAGTAATTAATTTTGTACATTAGATTTAGATTTAGATATAATCATTCATGTTAATTGATTAATATTTTTATTATTAAAATAAATAATTTTTAATCTTACGATTGAATTTAAAAATAATTAATATTGACCAATGTTTAAAAATACTTGAAATAAATGCCTAAGAGAATAAAATCCATCCACCTTTACAATGTATCAATCAATTTAACGATGACTCTCATTAATGGAAATTGAAAGCTAGAACTCTATTTTTTTCACACACACAAAAAAAATTCATTGAGAACTTCCAAAATATTTTACTCATCTAAGTCGACCCCATTAGTGATAACATAATTACTATTTTGGTGACTCTTAAATTAAAGGGTAAAACGAACCTGTTTCCAAGTTATAAAGATAATATTTTTATTTTCTGGTTTTGAATGCATCAATGATAATATCATGGCCAAACTGGACAAATCATGTTTTAATTATTGGTGTTTTAATACTGAATATATATGCATTTATTACTAGACCTCATTTTCAATTACTTGATTGTAAAAAGGAAAAGAAAAGGAGGATATATACTGGCTCATTCATTTCATCCTGAATTTTACAACCTGCATACTGACACTTTATTAAAAAAGATTCATAGGATGCGAAATTGGTAAATTGAACAAGACTACTACTGACTACTGACACTGTAATAAATTAATGAATGATGACAAATGATTAAGAAAATACAATCTACCAAGATGTAAAAAAAAAAAAAAAAAGATTCTAAGAAAATAAAATAAAACGAAAGAGAAAATAAGCACCACAGCAAAAGCTTCAACCAACGAATGTCTAACAGAGAACATGCATGTCTTTGGGCACAACCGAAAGCTTTTTTTTTTTGGGCCTTAATTGTTTTAAAATCTTTTATAAAGGAGAGAAAAAGCTGGGTTCACGGGGACAAATATTTTGGGTTGTACTACAAAAAAAAGGAGTGATTATGGAGACGGTACTAAAAAACAACTGGTGAACTTACCTACTGTCTTTTTGCTTAGTTGAGAATCTTTTTACATTTGAAACCGGACGAGATTCATTCAAATAATATTAGTATTAGCGTCGGTGGTGTTAATTATAATATATACTAGGTAATTAATAGTTAATTAAAAAACATAAATATAATACTAGTTTAAAAAATTGAGCAGGGAAAAAAGTTGCATATGTGTAATTGTCATTTAAGATTCTAAGAAATATAGAAAATTAGCAAAAAAAAAAATCACTTGGGTGTGTTTGTTTTTAAAAAAAAAAATAGTGCAAGAATAGTGTTATTTGAGTTAATGTGTGAGCATAATGTTAATTAAATTAATGAAGAAGAGTGTTATGAATTTATGTTATTTGAAATGTCACACATAATTTTTGAATTATTTAATTTGAAACAATGATAATTCGAAAAATAAAATACTAATTAGTTATTCATACATAATATGTGAATACAAAAAAAAACCACTAATAAAATGTTATTTAAAAAATGGACGTTTAGATTAATCACACTCAAATAAAAATGAACATTATCATTTCTGAATCAATTCTATTATCATAACCCCCAACCGTACCGTACCAGAATTCTTAGCCTTCTCAAAAGCAAACTAATTAGCAACATAATATTGCCAGATCAAAGTCAGTGGATATTCTTTGTTCTGTTCTAAATCTAACTGCACAAAAAGTCCCAACACTGGAAAGAAGAAAGGGAGAAAAATAACATTGCCGGATCTGATGTGGCCACATTTCGTATGGAAGAAAATGTGGTTTAAGAGTTAAATGGAAGAAAACCTACTAGAGAAAATTTCATGGGCAATTTTAAAAGATGTACACATATTATAACATGGTTTTTGAAACGTTAATATATATAATTTTTGTTGGTCATGCTAAAAGTGACACTTTTTTTTTTACATAATAATAATAAATGATATAGAACTAGCTTTGATCTAGCGGTAAAGAGCAATACTTATCGTGTGAGAAGTCATAGGTCCTCCATATCAATGTTATCAGAACCGGACCGGACATTGACCTGGTAAAACTCCGAGTCAACGGTTCACTGGTTAGACCAGTGAATCAATCGGTTCAACTGCTGATTTTTTAAAACATATATTTCTCTGTAACTTGTTACCAAAAACTAAAATAGTTAATTTTTTTACATATTTTTGGTTGAATAAAACATATAGATAACAAAGAGTAACATTTTTAATACAACAGAAGAAAAAAAAATAACATTATAGAAGTCCAATATTTTGATAATCAAATAAATACAAGTAATAATTTTCTATATTATGTATAATTAAATTCTCTAGAATATTTAAACATTCAAAGTGTTATTTGCAGTCTGTACCGACAATTAATCAAATTTGTAAAGACTAGTTAAAACCAAAATTAATGGTAGTGAATTCCAACTTAAACACTAAGCATAAAAAACTTGAGAACAACAATGTACAGTAGAAACTACTATTTTGCTCCATATTTATATTTGTGCCTTTGCCATGGGGTCACATGGACAAGACAGAAAGTTTCAGCCTACACATTCTTTGTTAGTTTCTCTCTCATTTAATGCATGAAAAGTGCACTTTATAGAAAACTGAATCAATAAGTTTAAAATCCGGTTTTCTTCAAAAACGAGCGGGTGGTTTTAAATAAAAAACCGGCTATTTATCTATTTTTTAACGATTCAGCAGCTGAAATGATATTCTAAACGAACCAAACCGTAAAAGGACCCGGGTCAGGTTTTTTTCGGTTTAATCGCTGGTTCCGTCAAACACTGCTCCATATTTCTATCTAAAAAAATAATGCTAAGATAATATTTTTAGGAAAAAAAAATCAATTACTGGCATAATGTACAGTTGCACATATTAATTCGTAGCAATGATGATCATCAATAAATTGATAACATCAACAACAATAATTAAGACAACTGCTAGTCTGCTATAATATTTAACTTGAATTTATCCACTGATTAATATGTATATAACTGTGAAACTTGTAGGGGTGTAAACGGATTCGGATTATCCGTGGATAATGTGCTTCGAATCCGCTTATTATTCGTATCCGGATTAAACGGATACAGATACTTGCAGATACGGATATGGATAATTTTAGTATATGAAAAAATAATACGGATATGGATAATTCCGTGAGGATATAAACGGAGTAGATATCCGTATATATCCGGATCCGAAATTTAATCTTTCAGCAGCTTTCAATTCATTTCACCCTTGCAAAATTTAAAAAAAAAAAAAAAAAAAAAACATACATATTCAAGTCCAAGAATTTTGATAGGAAAATCATATAATTTATTAGGATAATGAATTGGTTATCTAAACCAATAAGCAATTAGTCATGCATAATCATTACTGTGCAAATTTAAAAAGTCTATTAAATTTTGTCAATTTAGGTAAATTTAAAATTATGAAATTTAGTATAATTACTCGAGTAGAACTAGGGTGCTTCTAAGTTCACCAAACTTTTTGTGAACTTGACTCTAAAATATATCGAATCGACTTTAAACGATGAATCCAACCCGTTGAAGCCCTTCTACCTAATGAGCGATGCGTCTACATGTGAAAATTTTAAAGTTTCGAATTAATTTAATATAGAGTCAAGTGGTCAAAAGTTTAAGGTTTATAAATTAATTTTAATGCATTTATTTTTTGGACTCCTATGACCACTTGACTCTATACTAAATTAGTTCGAAACTTTAAAATTTTCACATGTAGACGCATCAATCATTAGGTAGAAGAATTTCAACGGTTTGGATTCATCGTTTAAAGTCAATTCGATATATTTTAGAGTCAAGTTCACAAGAGGTTGGGTGAACTTACGAGCACCCTAGTTCTACTCGAATTACTCAATATGCGACAATTATCTGCTCCATATTCGTATTCAAATCCGTATCCGTGGATTATCAGTTCCGTATCCGTTTAAGACAGATATGGTTTTCAATTTTGATATCCGTTTAGTATCCGTATCTGCTCGTTAAAAAACGGATGCGGATATGGTATTAGCATTATCCGCTCGAATCCACTCCGTTTACACCCCTAGAAATTTGGGGATGTCGGTAGAGAAGGAAATACGTGACACGCCGTGACGTGATGTGACAAACACGTCGTGATTTGGTCACGTGACGTGATCAACTCTCTTTTTTCACGTGACGTGACATGACGTAACCAAAATGGTAGTGGATGGTCATGTCACGCGAATGGTCACGTCACGCGTAGTCACGCCGTGACCATACGTGACGTGACGTGTCGTGACGTAAATTAGTCATGTCTATTTTTTTTATATTTTAATTTAAATTGTTGAAAATTTTAAAAAATATATATAAAAAATTCTAAAATAAATAAATAATGTTGTAAAGATTATTTTTTTAAGAAATATTGTATTTGACATTACTTCAAAAATTATAATTACAAATATTCATTAGACTAAACTAAAAAAAATAAAAATCAGTACTACATGAGTATCAATATCACTAAATTTACACTAAAATAAAAATCTGAATACTCTATACATATAAAAAAAAAGTTGGATACTCTATGTTTCATACCGTGACGTGACGTGACTGGTTCACGTGACGTGACGTGACATATATTTTTACTGGAATGTGGTCACGTCACGCGTCACGCAAGTCACGTCACGTAATCGACACACGTTACGTTAACATGACGTGATTAGTCATGCGTGACAAATTTCCTTCTCTAGATGTCGGCAGTGGTTAATTTAATTATACTATATATACGCTAGATTTCGTAATTCATTGTATTGGTCTTTGGCAGTGTTTTAAAATTCGGTCTATTCAGCCGAATATTCCTATTTGGTTGCAATCCGAATAGAAAATCTATATTCGGTCTGAATATGAAGTTTAGGGCATATTAGTGGTTTAGAGTATATTAATAGTGATAAAATACCGGTTTAAAGTATATTAATAGTGATTTATACCACATATTACCGGTTTAGAGTATATTAATAGTGAGTCATACCATATATTACCGTATGCTTGTTTATATATACGAATTCTCATTTAAAATCTGAATAAAAATCCACATATGCGGCTGCATACTATACCGTATATGTGGTATGCGGTGGCCTTCCACATATCAAATGAGAACCGAATTTCAAAACACTGGTCTTGAGTGTGTGCGTCCAAGCCTCAATCCACAGTACATCAGTGAATTTGTTTTTATAACACCATGTTCCTAATTCTAATTGCATGAATAGACAATAGGCATGTGAAATCATTTACAAGTTGGAGATCTGCTAGAGATTACAAAAATCAAAAGGAATAACCTTCAGTTCAGTTGATAATTAAGGCATTGTGCATCCTATGAATGCACAGACACAATCTAACAGCACAAGATCAACAAACAAATAGAATAAGTGTAGATAGTATATATGCCAACATAGAAAACAAATGTAAAGTACCTCAAATTGTCATTGTTTATGGGAGCATCTGCAGCTTGAATGGTGCCAAGCACTTTTTAGTATATAATGGTTAATTTTCGTGCAGTTGATTGGATTGATAATATAATTTTTTTTATTTATCGGTCTTATATTCCATACTTTGAATTAATATTTGTGTCTTTAGAACTCAAACAGTTAATTTGAACCGTTCAATGTGATCTTCATATAAAAATATACTTACAGAATAAATTTTACATTTTTAGTAACTGTTTACAATTTTTAAATATATGTAGAAAATCACTACTTTCGAATGGTCTAGAGTTTTTTGATCAAGTGATTTTCTACCTATTTAAAAAATAGTATTTTTTTTTAAGAAAATGTAAAATTTTACTTATAAGTACATTTTCATATGATAGTCATGTTTTTTTTATTTTGAAAACTTTCGCAGAGAATGCAAAGTTATGAGGGGGAATCAAACTCTCGATTTTTGAGTAACTAACAATTTTAAGACATTTTTTTCTAAGCCAACTATACCACCTCTTCTTTCTCATATAATAGTCAAATTGAACGGTTCAGATAGACTATTTGAATTCTAAAAATTAAAATATTGATTGAAATTACAGATTAATATACACTGTGCATAGTACATCGCCTCAGATAAAAAGTATATCCAAAAATTGAATGTACACTAAAACACTTTTTATTTCATTACAAACTTAATTATTTATATAAAGGTTGTCAACCTTTTTATGCGACTCAAGGCAACATGAAAGGGTGGTTAAAGTTAATTGTGGCCTTTTTCTAGAATCTAGTGCCGCCTCCATGTGTAAAATCATTTTCAATTGAATTGAAGTGTATAAAATGATAATAAATTCGAAAACTTTAGTACATTTCACAGCATTACAACTTGGTGCGACCTTTTTTTTTTTTTTTTTTGTTGAGGGAAAGCCCTTAGGCGAACTTGGTGCGACCTACTCCATAAAGGACAGGACACGTGACTTCTCCTGTTTTATCATCTCCAAAGCATTTTAAACGAGTACAATTCTTTTTTAGGAAAAGCCCTTAGGCACTTTATGTCGCAAGAATTATTTTAATGTTATTAAAAAAAATAACAAATTTATTATTGTTGCAAATGTTAACACTTTTTGTTATTTTAGTAATATAAAAGTATTAGTTGATTCGATCTCTTCAATTTTAATTTTCTGACTCCAACTCTGTTTTTAGGAAGCTTTTTAAATATATGTTAGCAGAAATATTATACCATATTAATAAATCAGATATGTAGTACTGGAACTTTTCAACATGAAAATAATTTAAAATTAGTACAACGGTCCAAATACTAACTGTAAATTTCATTTTTGTGCAATTGTTTGAGATATGTACCACGGGCTTGTTCTAGAATTTTAAAGTTGAGCATATTTAATTTGCATCAGGTGATTTTTTCAATGTGGAATATATATAAATTGGAGGTTGACCTGGGTGGAGGCTTGAATGCTTGATCCACTGGCATTTAATTACATTTTATCAAAGTAGAGGAGAGATTGTGATTTGTCATGAAAGCCTTAAAAAACAAGTTGGCTTTTGCAATTGTCAGCTTTCTGGTATTGAAAATTCATCATGGATGAGCTGCTACCTGCTACCGAGTTTATCAAAAAAAAAAAAAAAACATCATGGATGGAAACCCTGAAGCCACTTGATTTCCTTAGAATAGAAAAACCTCTGCTTTACCTTTCTGTTCAAGCAGTACTGAAAATGAAATTATTTCTCTGTGGAATGTATAATAAAAACACAGGATTAATTCAATTATACAAAATTTCAATGATGTCTAATGTTCCAAACTAATAAAATTGTAGAGCTTGTTCGGTTGTCATCCCATTTTTACTGTTTTTATTTGTATGAAGTCTCATGAGATTTGAAATTCTAAAAACAAAACAATGAAAATTTGAATATTTTACCAGACTTCAATTTCTTTTTTTCAAATGCTTCCATCCCCTTTATTTCATCTCAAGGTAATTATGGAGTCGAGATATGACAGTGCTATTTTGGCTTCGTACCGCGCATGAGTCAGACATTTTGTTATTTTAACTCGATTGTTTGTGCGATACATAAAGTCATAACAAAATTGTCAATTTACAGGCCATAAAATTATCGTCATGTTGGATTCCATAATTGCTAATACATCCTTAATAATGCACATCAATGAATATCAGTTTGAAATCTTTCTTAGCACCTGATACAATTACAAGAAAATTTATAGTGAAAATTTAATCTCAAATTAACATATGCTTTTATATTGAAAATTTTAATTCAAATTAAGAGAAATCGTTAGTTAAGGTTAAAAAGTTGAAAGATAATCAGTCACAGTCACTGTCAAGATTTAAAAAAAAAAATTGAAAGATAATGTAGCATTAACAGGGACAGAGATCACTTATCTCCTGGGGAGCAAGATTTTCCTGCTTACAGGGAGACTGACAAGTGGGTCCAGACAGATTTATAAATTTTAATATTGGTTACTGAACAAGTGGATCCAGACAGGTTTATAAATTTTAATATTGATTTTTAGTTTTGATATGGCCTACGTGTCAGTGATTCCGAGACAGGAAAGAATTCGGTCCCTCTTAACAGACCGTAGGGAGAAAAAAGAGGAATGAAAGAGTGGATTGAATTAAAGCAGCTTGTCTATGTTCATCCCACCTCAAATGATTAACTGATAACTTATCTCTACAGCTGTGAATTTCATAATTTTTGATCAATTGCTGGACAAAGGAAATAATGAGAGGTGACCACCGTATTCATATACAACGCTTTTTTTTGGAAGTGAGAGAAACATATCTTTATATCTGTGACAATGTTTGCTTTTTAAAAGTTCAATTTTTAGGCACTATACTAACACATTAGCAAGGGCATTTTTTTCCATAATAATATCAGCGGGACGGAGCTAAACTTTTAAATCTATAGATAATTCGGTCCCACATACATGAGGTGCAATTAGTAAATCTGGACCGCTATTTTAACCTGGCACGAATTTCAAAATGAACCCACTATAGTTTTCATATGCACCGGAGTGACTGGTGAGTTTGGGTCGGTTAGGATTACCCTGGACCGTCCATCTGTATAAATTGTACCTCAGGTACTCGTCAAATGTTAATAAAATCAATTATATAAATTTTTTATGCTGACAATGATTAATTTGATTAATTTTACAATACTCGCAATATTTTACTCTATTGAAGGCATTCATTTTGCATACCTTTGCCAAGAATATTAGTAACAACCACACATTATAAAATCGAATAATAACAGACATAAAATTAAAAAGAAAATTACTAAATAACCGTGGACTTAGTGTAGTGGCACAAATTCTTATAACTCTCCAGATAGACGCAAATTCAAATTTCAAAAATAATATCTAAAAGAATGAGGAGTGTTCCAATACCTCATTTTTTTATACCTCATCATACCTCATATTTTATATCTTCGTTTTCAAAGTTTAAACTGTCGATTCGAACCTCAACATTGTATCTATTGGACTATGCAATAATCTACTTAGCCTGTTTGACTACATTTGCAAAAACATATATTTGTTGAATTTTACAGTTTCTTGTCTTGAGATATTGTGCATGTTTATGACCATATAAATTGCAATACATATCAAGGATGAATTATGAAGAATCAAGCACTGGACTATAAAGAATTAGCTCAAGATTAGTATAAGTTAGAAATATGTGAAACTGGTAAAATATGCTTGAGAATGTGATATAATGCAACAGTTGATCAATCGTCACAACAGTTTAATTCAAACACAATAAAGTACATAGATATCGATATATGTCGTTGTAAAGATTAATAAAGCATTACAACCGAATAAATTATTTCAGACCTCAAAATCCACAGAGCCAATCATTGTAACGATTAACAAGCGTTAGGGTTTCTTGCGCAACCAAACCTTACATATCGGGTCAATCGTTGTAATGGTTAATCAACTGTTGCAACGATTGACAATGGGTACTTATTTTATTTCTCTCTATAAATAGAAGCAAAATCTAGGTTTTGGATAATATATCTAAACGCCTCAAATTGCAATATTCTGAATTACTTTGAGATATAGAATTCTTCATTTTTGCATATGCATCAAACTTCAATATTCTTCTAACAATCTCAAGCACACTTCACCACACTCAATCAATTGTAACATCATGAGTGTCTTGTTAGTGTTATGATATAGAAGCCAACTATTTATAGTTGTATTCAATATTTTGTTCATGAAATTAAATAATAATTTTGTTCCTTGAGTGTTTCATTACATTATGGATTGTTCAGATTGAGAACCTGAAATGTGGAACTCTATAATAATTAAGTAATAGTACTCTAAATGTCCATAATCTTGGTAATTAAAAAGAAACACTATTTACCAGTACAAAATTAGTATGTGGATTAAATGATGATCATGTTCTACTGATCATGTGGTAAGAAGTTACTAAATTTAATCACATAATATGTGATGAAGATCACGGGATTGGACATGACCAAAAATAAAACATAATATGGATTGTATTAGTGTCAATAATGTTTCATTTGTGTCTTGAATTCTTTGGTATAAGATGATTATTTTTTCTACATGAGATTTATTGTTCACTCGTGTGCGTATAGACTTTTAATACATAGTTCTACCTAATTCAGTTGCAAGCATACAACAGAAGTTGGGTATAGCCGAGTGTCGAATCCACAGGGACGGAAAGATAATAACCGGACTCTTACTTAAATCTACGGAATTCTAAAAGTTGGAAAAGATGATTGGGTGTTGTTTTGTAAACTACTAATCCATGACAATTTTTAAAGCAATAAAAAGAAGTTTTTAATTTGGTTTTGAATGAATAAAAAGGGTTTTCAGGATTTCTGACTTTATCTCAGCTTAGCCTCAAGGTACCTGGCTTGTACACTTTCACAGGGGCACACCCAGTGTATTCCAAGGGGGGCAGCCGTCCCTCCTGGATTTTGAGTTTTAGTGGAGATTTATCGGTTCTGAGTGGCTTTGCTCCTCCCTGAAATTTTTTTGCCCCCCTTTTGAATGTTTAATTTGTAATTCGGGTTAAATTTATAGCTAAAATTAAAATAAATTTCTTGAAATATGATTGGTAATTATAATTATAAGTCAGAATATCATAAATTACAAGTCAGAGCGTTTTAAAGTATAAGTTAAAGCATTATTTTTTTATCAAATACCCAATCAGTTAATGGGTTTAAATCCGATTCGATATTTTTTTGCCCCCCCCCCACCACGAAAAACCTGGATCCGCCCCTGCACTTTCATGCACTGGCCGCATGTGTACTGTGCTCGGGTTGTGTATTTTCATACACGGTCCGTGTGGCACCCCAAGTTAATACAACAACTATTGGTTTTTGTGTCGTCTACTTGTGCAGGTTTCTATTCGGTCATACCTAAGTTAATAGTCCTCAATTTTCGTTTCTTCACTATTTATTAAGATGATTTGAAAGTCGCTGTTTTTCAATGGTGCAGAATTTTAATAAAAAACAACGATTTTCAAACCATCTTAAAAATTAGTAAAAAAATTCAAAAAAATGTAAAATTTGGTCCGTACCGTCGTCTAAAGCCTCTAAAAATCGTACGATTAAAGTCCGAACAGTCAATCCGAACGCTCAACATGGTTTCGATATTAAAATGTGCTTAGAGATCAAATTTTATATTTTTTGAAAATTGTTTACTATTTTTTTTAGATATGTACAATATGACTGTTTCTGAACGGTCAAAAAACTGTGATTTTGTACATATCTAAAAAAATAGTAAAACATTTCAAAAAATATATTTTGATTTCTGATCACATTTTAATATGAAAATATAAGAGACAGAAAATAAAACACCTTATGACCAAAAAAGAATGTTATTATTGACAACGAACAACTCATCAAAAGTATTAAAACAAAAAAAGGGAGTGCCATTCTACACGCACAATTTGATGTTTTGAGCGCTGAGCTCCTTATATTCCCGTTTTACCCTTTCTCTCTGCTTTTCGAATAATTAGAAACCGAAGAAGACATAATTAATAAAATATGCGGACCTGATTTTATCTTTTCACCTTTCCTTTTCTAACCAATTAATAAAATAATTAAGAAACTAATAAAAGAATCTTCAATGGAAAAGTTCCTTCCGCTTCGTACATCGAACAGCTTTCCTCTACTTCATCATCTCCTCTATCGTTTTGTCTCCATTGCGAAGGCTTAGAGTGCTCCATCATCCTCTCATCTAACACGACAAGTATTTATCTGCCCATCCGCTTTGCTTGCGCTATAATTTAGTGATTTTGTCTGAATTCAATCCCTCTAGCTATAAGAAAAATATTAAAATAATCTTATTCAATCAAGACCCGTGCTTGACAATTCTTGGTAAAAACCCGTGCTCGACAACTCTCTCTCTCTCTCTCTCTCTCTCTCTCCGTCTCACTCCATCCCTCTCTCTCCCCCATAGAGCTGCTGGCACTTGAGCAAATTAGTTGAATATAAATTTTAGATGTAACACTTGCTCTAGAAGCTGCGTTGAAAATATAAGGCCCAAAGTTTATTGTTTTAATTATCCAGTTGTTTACAAGTTTTGATTGGATGTTGAAAACCTTTTTTATTCTTTAATACTTGGTAACAGATGACTGCTCCAGTTGGCAAAGATGCAGTAGTCTTAATTTGGATACAAAGACTAAGAATGAGAGATAGACCTGCTTATGTAGACAGGTACAAGAATGTAAAAACTAAAAAGTCTAACTAACTTCGGATCCAGACCCAGTAAGGATATGTCTGACAAGATTTGCATCCGAGACTGGTTCTCCAATAACCGTCAATTGATCGGCAAAGCTACGCATTTTTCAAATAATCCGTTGCAAGACTTGTTGCCTTGAGTAGTTGTTTGTATCAACCGGCAAAACTCCCTGATTTTGGTTTTAGACACCGTCGAATAAACCTGATGCAGAGACTTCCGTAGATCACAAGCAGTTCAACATACGACGTATTGTGCAAGGACAGGACCAGTGATCGAAGACCTCAACCATCCAAGCAAGAATTGTTCTTTCTTTTGCCAAGACAGGAAGGAAGAATTGGCGGTTGATACACCATTGATCTCCACAAATATTGCAGCTGGAGTGGAAGAGGAATCATCTAGATGGTGAAATAGCCCGAAGGCATTGATGATTGGTTCAAATTCTTAGTTCTTTTTCTTTTCTTTATTGGTTCTTTTATTAATTGGGTGAAAGAAAAGGTGGAAGGGTAATCGGGCCCGCTTGGGTTATTAGCTTTGTCTTCTCCTCTTTTTAATTAAATTGGAAAGAAAGAATAAGGATAAAATGGAAATTTAAAGACTTCAGCGCTCAAAACTTCAAATTGTGCGTGTAGAATAGCACTCCCCAAAAAAAAATCATATTGAAATATACAGTTCCTTAATGTTGTATGGATTCTTTGTGAGTTTTTACTTTTTTACTTTCTGATTTCTTCAGTAGACACAGCTGGACCACTGGCCAGTGGACAAGCTGGTGGACCTAATAATAAAAAAATAAATAATTTTTTAAAGGAGGCAGCTATGGAAATTCAAAGTCATTGCAAAAACCAAAGGTGCAAAAATGGTAAAAAAACAGAAGGAACAAAGAAAAAGAAGCCAAAGAAGTGGTCACCTTAGCAGTCAACTCAACTTGTTATTATTTTTTTGGGGGGGGAATTTTATGTATATCTCTCAAAAGTTTCAATATTAAGTATTTATCTCTCTAAAATCAATAATTACATATTTATCCTTAAAAATTGTAGAAACTCACATATTTGTCCAATCCATTATATTTAACATTAATTTTTTATGTATTCCCATTTTATCCTTCTTCTATTTTTCTTTCTAAGATCAGTGTGTTAGAAAGCAGTATTAAAATGTATCAGTACATTGCCGTACCAGTACTGAACCATACTGTACCAGTACAACCATTGAACCGTACCAGTACCAGAACTGAACCGTACAGTAACAAATTACACTGAGCAGATTAAAGGACGACTCAACAGATTAGAGAGAGATGAAGGGTATAATGGTCATTACAATATTAATTAATATTTAAAAAATATTATTTAATTATTTTTTAGAGATATTTGATATATAATAGAGTTAGATTGGACAAATATGTGAGTTTCTATAATTTTTAAGGATAAATATGTAATTATTGATTTTGGAGGGATAAATACGTAATATTGAAACTTTTGAGGGATATACATGAAATTCCCCCTTTTTTTTTTTTTTTGGAATTTGGAATCTGGATCCTCTTGTCCGTCTGGAATATTCTTGAGACTGTTTTTAATTTATTTTGTTAGGATGAGGAATTGAGTACATTTGTAACCAATACTATTGGTTCCAAGAAATATGACAAAATATTTTGTTAAGAAACTACTATCTATAAAGATATTTTTTATTTAAGTTTCAAATCTGTAATTTTCAATGACAGAATATTTGAGTGAGATATAATTTTAGATTATTTTTATTATCAGTATATTTCATAATTTTTTGAAAACAATATAGTACATGTAGATGTGTATGTTATAATTTTGTTTTTTTTTTAACTAAAGGGTAACAACTAACATCTTCATTCAATAACGTTCATTTTATCCCTATTAGATGGTGTTAAGATTCTAACAGCTAAACCTAAGGTTTAATTTGAATCATTTTATTTTGATCCAATGATTTCTTTCTATAATAATAGATTCACTGTAGAGATGAGGTTTGGTTCAATTGATTTTGGACCAAACACCGTTCAAATTCTCTAAAAATCGTACGATTAAAAAAATAATAAACAATTTGAAAAAAAATATAAAATTTGATCTCTAAACATATTTTAATATGAAAATCATATTAAGCGATTCGAATCAATTGTTCGAATTTTAATCATACAATTTTTAGAAATTTTAGACGGTGTTAAATGCAAAGCAATTTAGACCAAATCTTATTCCCACTTCATGACCCACAAGGGCTCATTTTACTATGTATTAATTCTTCCCACATTTAATACGAAATACAAAAGAGAAAAAAGAAATATAAGAAAAAAAATAAACAAACAACAAAGTAGCACCGGACCACAAAGAAAAATCAGAAAGGCAAATCTTACAATATTGCATCCTTCCCAAATCCCAAAAACTAAAAAAGTTGATTCTTACAATTTTAGATTATGGAAGAACAAAACTGAAAATTTACCCAAAAATAGACGGGGACCCCACTCTCAGTCTCTCAGCAGTCAGCAGTACTGATACATGGCCATGGATTCACCTGGAACCAGGCTCCACGGCCTCACTAATCCCTCACAGTTGTTTGCTTCGCCTCCACCAAAACCTACATCGCCACCTCCGCCTGATCCATTGCCATTCAAGTAGAAAGCAATCTCATTCAAGGACTGTAACCTGTTGCTCAGCTCCAGGTGCTGAGTTCTCAGCACTGAGTTCTCGGCCTCCACCCCAAAATAGCCCTGAGTTGCCACGTTTAGCGCGCGCATGATCTGACCGTTCTCCTTCTTGAGTTGTTCCACCTGTGATGTTAGATCGTCGAGGTGTTTTTGTTTCCTCAGTCTCGATCGGCGCGCTGATTCACGGTTTGAAAGCATTCGTTTTTGCTTTCGTTTTTTCATTAGAGCCTGTAGATCTTCCTCTGATCCTGAGTTTTGGATCTGGATTGATTCTGACGATGTGCCGCTTGAAGACGCCATTCTTTGTTTTACCAGTTGTTTGATATATATTGATTATAGCAATAGGAATATAGGATAGTAGGAACTTGTGTTTGTTTTTTTTGAGATAGGGATGATAATAGAACGATGGTTGTAGAAGTAATAAAATAGCAGATACTAGTAGAGAAAAATGGAGATGAAAGAGGTTTGTTTATGAGAAAACGTAGAACCAGTAAAGGAAGACAACAGAGAAGGATTGAACGAGGTGAGAGCGGCGCCTTAGTGTGGAATTTATCATAAACCCGGAAAGAAGGATCTCACTTATAATCGCCGACATCAATGAGAAATGCTAAGAGAAACGGATGCATGTGCGATTTAATTAACGAAGAAGAAGAAGAAGAAATTAGGAGGATCGGGAAGAACTAGAAAGCTTGGTGAGAGGATCGAGAAGAAATAGAATTGGAGGCGAAAAAAGAACCTGATTCTAAGATGTGATGGACGTGGGATTTGAATGAGTGCTAAATGTAAAGTGCCTTTGGAAGAAACAGGGGCAGTGAAGGAACAGACGAGGAAGGGGGCTTAAGGATTGTGAGGAAGCGCAATTTATAGAAGGAAACCGGATGGGTTGTAGGGTCGGAAATAAATCTGTTGCCATTCTTTGGAATCGGGGGATCCTGCTTTCCAAATTCTAACTATTCATTTGTTTTGAAATTTGTGTTTAAAAATTAATTTTGTTTGAGATTCGTGTATTTTAAAAAATAAATAGCTTGATTTGAAAAAAACACGTCCTCCAGTTCCAAAGCCAGTAGAGCCGTAGGAGACTATCTAAAAGATGGAAATTAATGTTTTCTACTTTTGTTTTAGATTCTTAACTAATTTTTATGTGTCTATATTTTTATGTCTGCATTTGAAGGATTTAAATCTGCTGCAAATTGAGATACTGAAATTCAATATTCAGTTGTCAAATTATTTCGAGATGTGTGTGTAGAAAAATCAGTTGTTTCAAGATACATGCATAGAATAAGTTGAACAGCTGAAATATGAGATTTCAGAAATTTCAGGTATTTTAGGTAATCTCGAATTTTAACAGATTTAAATCCGCATTTGAATCTATAATTTTGGAAAGTCCAAACAACAAACTTATGTAATTCGAAAACTTTTGAACTTTTTTTTTTTTAATGAGATCTTATTGAATGGATTCTGTCTGTTTAGGTATCAGTTGAAATAAAACTGATATTATTTTGGTCCAAGTACTAAAGTGAATTACTCCTGATTGATTAAATTAAAGAAAATTTCACAGCTAAGTCTGGCCTAAACAAATCACATATAGTGCTTGTTCCAAGAAAGTAATAAAATTTAGAAATGTGAAGATTGAATTAGACTTTTGTTCGTAATATTATTTTAATCATGTTCAATTATAAGTGAAAAAAGAGTAAAATAGTAAAGATGCCAAAAAAAAATGTTACAGACAAATGAGTCAATTTTCTCCCTTGAAAAAGTTTAATTTATGTTAGTTCCACGTCTTTCAAAGAAATAAAAAATAGGTTTCCAATAGAACAGAGAGGAACTAAAATATTGAAAGTAACTATGTTATTGTTAAAAATCCAGTCGAATTTTGTTTTTCTTTGTTTCAAATTTGTACAATTTTTTTTGATAAATTTCATTTTTCTTTACTCATTGATCACAATTCCACATAACTGTCTAAGGTAATACATTGTTTGAATTTCAATTCAGATCGTTCAATCGAAATACAAACTAACTAGCTCAAACATGTGATGCACGCAAAGGCAGAGGCAAGTAGAAAGAATGGAGGCCAATCGATCCTTATTTATATTTTTTTTATTTGTATAATTTTTTTACATAATTTAGATAAAATGTCACAATTTTGTAAAATTAATTTCATTTTTATAATTTTTTTTATATAATTGATCATATATATGTTTGATCTCATAATTTGAAAAGTCTAACTCAACTCCAGAATGTACAGAATTCTTTTAAAACTCGTGCTAGTATATAAGAAATGGACATATATTCAAACTCAAAAATTAAGGGTGATGAATTTGCAGTGCTGACGGTGCCTAGTTGTAGCCTGAATTCAGATCTAGTGAAGTAATTCAATCTTTGGGTTTTAAATTGGGACCGTCCGATTCGAATATGAGACAATCCATTTGAATCTAGAGCGTACGCATTCTGAGAATGAATTCGAATTCTAAAATGATTTCAAGCGACAGATTCAAAGCAGGTCTCAATCCAAAATCCAAAAATTAGGTTAGTTTAGTATCCGGACCCGTTGTAGCCTTGTCGGTCGAAGTGGCGATGTTGTAAATGCAGGAATGAGGTACAATTTTAGGAATATTTCTAAACCAGTAAGTAATGCTTTATGAAGTATTCCAATGCATGAAGACTGAAGAGGAGAGGCGATGAGGCATGTGAGGTGCAAAAACAAGGGGAGTTGGAGCACAAGATTCCATTTTCCAGCTGGGGAGCAGCGCCCCTAGGTCGGTGCTGCATGACCCATTTATAATTACTGTCATTTTCGTCGTTTTTTTTTTTTGTCTAATTAACCAAACCTCTCATCCTCTCCAGTCTATTATCAGTTTATCACCTCACTACCTCACCCATCTTCCCAACATTTTTATGATAGCTTAGCTTAGGATGACTGAAGCGAAAGAAACTGAAATTTGTACAAAGTTAGCATGTCCATCCATGGCCCTTATTTTACCTCAAAAAATTAGCATATTCATCCTTGCACCCTTTAAAAAAAATATATGGAATGTGTTTAATCTAAAAAAATTACAATTTGACTCAGCCGAAATTTTGATTGTATCGTAAGTTCACCATATATTTGCAAAATATTGTATAAGAAAATGAAAATTATTCCCCATCAAATAAGTGTCTTTCTTGCTAGCTTATGGGATAGATCCGCAGACAATCGTCAATAACAACATGATAATAGTCATGTTTAATTGTAAAGTAAGTAGTAGTAAATCCTGTATTTCAAACATAAAGTGTCAATTAAGATATAAATAAAAATAAGATAGAGTAAACTCTGAGTTAATTTAGTTTAAGTTAGTATATTTCTTTAAATGAATTAACTTGACATTTACTTCACCCGTAGATTTCGTAGAAATTCATTTTCTAATATCTTAGATATCCTGACAGATTAAATTAACTCGTAACTTAAACTATATATAAAACAAATGTAATTAAAACACGAGAACAAGATGAAATAAGAGAAGTAATGTTTCTTAAATTTTAATAGTAATCAGACATAGACCAATGGGATGTAGTTCAGATCTGAGCTGAATTAAGTATTATCGGATGGGAAAAATAATTAGAAATTACAAATCACAACATGCATCTCCAATACGATGTTGTGATCAACATTTATTTAATTAATTCAGGTAGATTTGAGAACTTTAAAAGAAATGGAATAGACCAGTGGAGATTTCAATTATAGGACAGATTGCACGTGGAGATCAGGGAACAAACTTTGAGGCCAATGAAAGCTATCGTTGTTCTCATTAAAAAAAAAGACAGTACTGTACACTGTATTTCCGTCATTTAAGGTCGAGTTGATCGATTGATCCGACGACAACATGTCTACAGCCAAACTAACGTTGCCACATGTTCGGAGGAACTTTCAAATGGCAAGATTTATTATTGTGATTACGGTATCAACAGTAGGAACGTTAAGACTATAGTAGCGATATCTCAAAAGGGTTAAATATCTTTCTCCTATATTGGTATTATAGGCGAATTTTTTTTTATCTACCACTCTGAAAAATGGTTTAAAAATAAAAACCACCCGGAGCAACTTTTTATCAAAAATACCACTCCCGCGGATTGAATCCGCATATCCAGATTGATTAGATCCGGATCCGTAGATTGAGTATGCGGAACGGCAGATTCACGAAGTGAGTCCGCGTATCCGAATTTTAAATTTAATTTTATATTATTTTTAATTTACTGTAAATTTATTAATTATTTTTTATTTGCTATCAAAATTTGGATACGCGGACTCAATCCGCGGGAGTGGTATTTTTAATAAAAAGTTGTTCCGGGTGATTTTTATTTTTAAACTCTTTTTCAGGGTGTTAGAAAAAAAAATCCGTATTATAGGTTGGCCGGGGCCCGCGGGTGAGAATATGTTTCTATTGTTGAGAATAAGAGAGTTTTCCGTTTAGAGATAGAAAGAAAAATGAGAGAATAGGAGAGAGATGAGGGTCCATCTTTTTTTTCAAGAAAAAAAAAAAACAAATTTCGTTCCGGTTAGCCGCTATAATTAGATGTATGTGCATATATTTTTGTACTTGAGAAAAAAAAAAGCAAATATGATTAACAAAAAAAATGTGAAAAGAATTTTAATTATCTGTTTAGCTACGTACTATATTTATGAGCATTTAGCATGTGAGATGCATTTAAATTTTCAAATGAAAATAAGCGAAATTTTAATTTTCAAAAAGGTAAAATTAAATTCTCTATTTAAGAGAAAATACACGACATAATTTCCTTGATTGATTGGGTACATGGTCGGTACGTACAAGTGCACAGCTGGGACCGAAAGCATTTTCATAATTTGCATTGGACAAGCATAGCTGTCTCCATTCAATGGCAATGCTCCAAAAATACTAGAAGACAGAAGTGCAAATTGTACATTCATTGTATTAATGGCATGCTTTGATGCTCATCACGACATCACCAAAACTAAAGCGTGCAAAGTTGAAAGTCGTAGTAATATTGTAAAAAGCTTAAATGGATACGTTCCAAGGACCATCTGTTATGGGCTTAGTACCTGGGGACCCCACCATAGCAGACATACTTTTTCTGCACCAAGATCTATCATTTATTTTATTCTCTATAGTCTTTCATACAGATTATAATATATAGGATAATATTTTTGGACTGAATCATCTTAGATTCGTCGAAGAGCTATCATATAATATATACATAGTAGAAGTGGGTGCTCCTAAGTTTGCCCAATCTTACGAACTTGATTCTAAAATATATAGAATCGACTTTAAATGATGAATTCAAACCGTTGAAATTCTTCTACCTAATGATTGATGTATCTACATGTGAAAATTTTAAAGTTTCGAATTAATTTAATATAGAGTCAAGTGGTCAAAGGAGTCCAAAAAATGAATGCATTAAAATTAATTTATAAACTTTAAACTTTTGATCACTTGACTCTATATTAAATTAATTCGAAACTTTAAAATTTTTCACATGTAGACGCATCACTCATTAGGTAGAAGGGTTTCAATGGTTTGAATTCATCGTTTAAAGTCGATTCGATATATTTTAGAGTCAAGTTCACAAGAGGTTTGGTGAACTTAGGAGCACCCTAGTTCTACTATATATATATATGTGTGTGTGCATATTTAAAAAAAAAATAATGTGAACTGTATTTAAGTTTTCTAATTTTTTTTATACATATGTGACAACATTTCATTAGAGGACGCAATCGAGAGAATTTTACTCCAAGTTCCAAATTATTTTCAACTACCCTGTAAAATATATTCAGGCAAAAATGGAGGGTGCCCGGATGAATATTATAAGGAGTCAGTGGATGCATTAAAAACATAAAACAAAAACAGTGTATAGCATTTTTACGATAATGGATTTTAATTTTATTTAAAAAAAATGGATTTTACATGCTTAATTGAAAATGGTACGGATGAACGAAAATTTTATATATTTTTTGCCATTAAAATGCCCGTATGCAAAAAAGGTTTTTTTATACTATTTCTGCAAGGATATCTTATACCAGTGAAAAACGTTTTTAACAAAATTCGGCCTAAACTTTCACCAGTGAAATAAGATTCAGACGAAATTTCAAATCA
This sequence comes from Carex cristatella, assembly GCA_024447775.1. NCBI lineage: Eukaryota > Viridiplantae > Streptophyta > Magnoliopsida > Poales > Cyperaceae > Carex > Carex cristatella. Next base: position 746,121 of record JAJHPF010000028.1, on the reverse strand, counting down.
GAAAATTTAGCATCCTTTCAAAATAGATGGCTACTGAAACTGCTTAATCCGAAACCTTGGAATGAAACAACACCATAAAAAACTACAATCCAATGGGTGCAAGTTGAAATATATCAACATCTACAATCCAATTGGTGGTCAGAGAATTAGACAATTACTTGGAAGATACTTCACAATGTGAAAACAAATCAAATGGATATAATTTTAAGGAAAACCATATATGTGAAAGAAAAACAAAAGAGAAGAAAAGAGCAAATTGGATAAGAATTTAATCTATTGGTGGAGAATTTAGGAGACCAACTCAACGCCATGGTGAAATTCTTGGAAAAAAAAATTCAATTCAACCTCCTCCACTTATATATAGGATAGATCCAAGAATAATCATGGATATATAGAGCAGTGTCGGATTTTTTTTATCTACCATTCTGAAAAAGAGTTTAAAAATAAACACCACCAAAGTCAGATTTTATCAAAAATAGCACTCCCGCAGACTGAATCCACGTATCTAGAGAGATCATATCCGGATCCGCAGACTGAGTATGTGGAACCACGGATTCGCGGATTAAGTCCGCGTATCTGAATTTTAAATCTAATTTTATATTATTTTTAATTTGCTGTCAAAATTCGGATACGCGGACTCAATCTGCGAATCCGCGGTTCCGCATGCTCAGTCCGCGGATCCGGATCCGCATGCTCACTCCGCAGATCTAGTCTCTCTAGATACGCGGATTCAGTCTGCGGGAGTGCTATTTTTGATAAAATCTGACTCCGGGTGGTGTTTATTTTTAAATTCTTTTCCAGGATGGTAGATAAAAAAAATCCGCCAATGTAGGTTTTCACTTTGGAAGAGGAGGGTGTCGGATGCCCATCGGACCAGAACAGTGTTCGATGGGTATTTCTACCGTCCGATTCACTTCAAGATCTGTACGCATCACTTTAATATCCGTGCGCACAGATCTTGAAGTGAATCGAATGGTAGAAACCACCCATCGAACACTGTTCTGGTCCGATGGGCATCGGACACCCCCCTCTCCTTTCACTTTTTGTAGAGATAAATTTCATTTTTGCCCCCCCCCCCTGCAATTTTCAAATGATATTACCACTTCTTGATGCGACACATAATTTTATTTATGTTTATTGCATAAGTTCCAGTGTTGTAGAAACAAGCACCTACGTATTATTCCAGTAAATTCCAGTGTAGGTTTTCACATAATTTTCAAATGATATACTTTGATGGCTGCAACAAGCACCTACGTATTATGAAAACAAAATAACGCACCTATGTAATGTGAAAGAAGCTACAAACAATTAGCACAAATTAGTGTTGTAAAAAACATTCATTGAGACTGATTAATCAGTTGATTAGTCGTTGATAGTAACCAAACTGTCATAGATTTTTCTGACTAATCAACTTTTTTTTTTTTTCTAATTATGACCAATTATTTCTAATTAATCACTTGACGGTAATCTATCTATCCGACGAGTGCATACCATTATTTACAACGGTGGCACAAACTTTCCAATCGATCGATATCTTTCTCGTGTCAATTTGCTCATCTATTTGTCCCTTTCACAGTTTCTTGCAAATGTTGGATACATGTGCAAGAAAAGAGTGGATACATCCTCTGGTTTTTCTTTTATTAATATAATTTTTATTTGGATCATTTCTCGTAAATGTGAGTCTAACTCTTATGCATGGTATTTCTTCTTATAGGTGAGGTGTTTGTAAATCCACTAAAAAAATGTCAAATTTCAGGGGACTCTGGAAATGAAGAACTAAATAGTAAGATAAAATATATTAAGAGCTTCCATAACACATGGAAGGATTATTTTAAGATATGGGACGGATTAGCAAATGTCGATTATATGATAATACTAATTATATATACATGTTATGGAAGGATTATTGGAGGGGACAAATCTGAGCGCAGTTGTACATGGAGTTTTCCTCGGTTCTCCCTACTACAGTAGATTTCTCCTTTTGCCCCCCTCCGATTTCTTCTCTTCTGGAGCAGGTGAACGTCGACGGGCAGAAGCGGTCACGCGCTGTTTCACCTTCGCTCTCTTCCCCTCCTTCTGCGTACCTCTTTCTAGAGCACGCCCTAAGGGCCAGTAGGCAAGATTGAATGTATATTGTGGAATTTAACATTTTACATGGGTATATTTGAGATTGTCCTCTTGAAAAAGTGGTTCCATATATGTATTTTGAAAGAAGCTACGAAAAAAGAATAGCACAAACTTCCCAATCGATCGATATCTTCCTTGATTCAATATGCTTATCCCTTTATCCCTTTCACAGTTTCTTGCACATGTATCACCAGAAAATGGAACTGTAACTTGAAACTTTTTTATTTATCTTTGAGGGAAGAACACTTTCCTTATCGCTTGATGGATAAGAAAAGCACTGGGGCTTGTGTCACTGTTTAGACACAAGTTTGGCACATGATCTTCAATCTGGAAAAAAGTCATGAGAGAACTACCTATTTTTTTAAGTTTCCACCTACATCACGTATTCAGTTTAATATTAAGCACTTTAAGTAATTAAATTTAATATGAAATAAGTTGTTTTTACCATATATATAGTCATAAAATAATATGACCGTGTAATCATGTATTATTGAACGAGTTATTATAAAGAAAAATATTATTATGGTAAACACTTTTTTTTTTTTTTTTTTACATTTTTTGGTTCATTTTAACACATATTTCACAAGGCACTTTCAATTAATGATGATACGGAAATCACATCGGTGGTCATAATTATTATTCTCCCTACTATGCATGGCGTAGATTGATCTATACCATGGGACCAATATCTTCATTTTCAAAGTTCAAACAATATTTGTATGAAAATGTACTTGTAGATCAAATTTATATTTTTTAAATTAAAAATTATTATTTTCCTAGATAAATAGAATAGCACTTGAACTAAAGATTCCAGACCATTAATTCAAAAGTAGGAATTCTCTACCTATATATCTAAAGGTAGTTAAAAAAAAAATCTAAAATTTATAAAATTTAGTTTGCAAGTAGATTTTCATACGGAGATCACGTTGAACGATTAAAATTGTGTATTTGAATTTTGAAAATAAAAATATGTATCCATAGTATGAATCAATCCATCTACACTATAATTACTTCAACAACTACATGGATACAAAGATTTAGTGGTAGAGTCCAAAAAGATTTACAGGACGATTATCATCTCTAGATGTACTAGATTTTAATCTAAAAATTCATACAATTTTTTTCAACTTAAATATAAAACTAGATGAGTAGAACTAGGGTGTTCCTAAGTTTATCAAGTTCTTTTGTGAACTCAACTCTAAAATCTATTGAATTGGTTTCAAATAATGAATCCAAACCGTTGAAATTAATCTTTCTATCTTACGAGTGATGCATCTACATGCAAAATTTTAAAATTTTAAATTAATTCTGTATAGAGTCAAGTGGTCAAAAGGCGTCCAAAAAATAAATGTATTAAAATTAATTTATAAACCTTCTAATTTTGACCACTTTACTCTATACTAAATTAATTTGAAACTTAAAATTTTTCACATATATACTACCTATCAACTAAATCACTAAGCAACTTGAGTTTTTTATACTACTCGAAGGACCCAGATAACTATCCCCGCACCCCCATCCCCCCATATCCCTGCAGTAAAAGACAAAAAGTTTGGTTCCAACAGTTTGAGTATTTAAATTTCCATCATTATTTAACATCTATATGTGGTGTATTTACAGTGTATTGAATAAGTATTTAACTATATCATTGGAGTATTAACCGTCTGTCCAACAGCGAAACAATCTATATCCCCTCAAAAAGTTAACATCTGTCTCCGCGTCCCCGCACTAAAAGACAAAAAAAATTAGGTTCCGACATTTAATGGTTTAAATTTCCTGCAGTATTTAACTTCAATATTTAGTGTATTAATAGTGCATCGAACAAGTATTTAACTCTATTCATTGGAGTATTAACCGTCCGCGTCCAACATCGACACAATTTTTGTCCCCGCAAAAAATGACAAAATAATTTGGTATCGTCCCCGCGTCCCCACACATCAGTATTTAACTTTAGAAATGTTAGTATTTAACATTATGAACGTTAGTATTTAACTTTAAAGTCAAAAGTATTAATCTCTAAAATTATAAATAAGTTGCATAGATTCTATTTATCATCCTATATAGACTGTTAGTATTTAATATTATAAACGTTAGTAGTTAACTTTATACACCTCAATTAGAAATGTTAGTATTTAAGTTTAGAAATGTTAGTATTCAACATTATGAACGAATTAATCTTTTATT
>JAJHPF010000028.1:734010-741510 GCA_024447775.1 Carex cristatella | reverse complement strand
TTTTTTGAAGTACCCTCCCCTGAGACAGAAGAAGAGGAAAAAAGAAATGGAATGCCATATATGGAATGAATAATAAAAAGAAATATTTCTTTATTCTTTCTTCCATATTCATACATATACAATTCTTATTATGATTGTTCGCACACAGGTGGTGTACTCCTAAGTTTCAGTACAGCAAGCTGTACCTTTTAAAACTCGAGTCTACCTCTGGTTAAGACTGCAAGTGTACAGTCCCACCGTTGGTATAGTCGGGTATCGTATCCGCAGGGACAGTAAGAAAAGAACCAGACTCTACTTAAAATTACTAAAATCCTAGAAGTGAGAAAAAGTGGATTTGGTTTGGTTCTAAAATTCTACTTGATTGAAATAATGATTAAAACAATGAAAAGAAAGATTTAAAGTTTGTTTTCAAATTATAAAAAAGGGTTTCCAGGGTTTCAGACTTCGTATCAGTTCAGCCCCAGGGTATACGGCCCGTATAGAATCCTATATGGTCCGTATAGGCCCCCGTGTTAATAGTGCAGCTACTGTTTCTGTGTTGGTGTTTTTGTCTAGAGTTTCTATCGACTGTACCTAGATTCCTAGCCTCAGCTGTCGCAAGTTTGGCTTAGTAACCCGATTACCGGACTCAAGTACTCCCCTCTTAGGTGCCTTAAACCTCAACTTTCGCTTTTTGGTCCAATTTACCTAAGTCACTTGTTGGTTTACTAAAGGTATCCTAGGACTTTCGCCTCAAGGAAAGTTTCGCCTTTCAGTACTCCTTGGTTCGTAAACCTACCTCATATACTTGGTTCATTGGATTGAATGTTATAGACTTGTAACCTATCGACTTAGACGTGCGTATTCGTCTAACGGGTTGACTATTCGATTCAAACAAGCAAAAACCAAGCAATTAAAATACTACACAACAAGATAAAAACTAAGCATTCAACACAAATCCAAGTAGTATACAAGTAAAACCAAACGTCAACTACATTTTAACCCTAGAAACAGTAAATTTAGCTACTCATGTTCTCAAAACAAAGCACAATAAAAGTTATGAAAGAGTTCATAGAAAAACAATAGAAAATCCGAAGATGCGTTGCAAAACTTCTTCTTCTTCTTCTCCAAGTTCTTCTTTTTCTCCCAAGCACCAAGAATAAACAAAAGATCCCTCTCAGATCTGGAATTATCTCTTTTAATGCCCAAAATCCCGAATTAAAGCCTTCCTATTCGGTTTGCACAGCTGGCGCTTGTTGCCAATTCCAGCCTGTTTTTCCGAATTTGCCTTATACGGGCCGTATAGAAATCCATACGGACCGTATACCCATGCCTTTGTGTGGGAGAGAGGTAGCCTCCTATGTGGAACTTTCTGTATGGTTGGACAGATCTTATACGGGCCGTACAGAAATCCATATGGGCTGTATAGAAAGGTGTCAGCTCTAGAATTTCTCCCGTTTCCTGCAAAATAAGAACAAAACAGAGCAGTACCACATTCTATAGATATTTAAGTAAAATGTTCACACTTTTAGGCTTTTAGACACGGGTTTTGGTGTAAATCGGTATCGAAATATAGGCAAAATAGGGAGATATCAATGATTCATGAACTAATGCCTAATTCTTTCTATTTATTGATATAACGAGTATTTTATTGAAAGATTCAGTTATTACCGAACAAAGAGAGATTCTCATTATAAAGGATAAGATCAATTCGGAAACAACTTTTTGATTATTCCAGCAGACATAATTCCATTGGTCTTGGGACTCTCCAATGTATCTTTATTCTGTTTACCCCAAAGAAAGATGCCGATAATACCGAACTAGTCCTTACATTTTTTGTGGCCATAGAGGAGCTGTATGAAGCTAAGGTTTCATGTACGGTTTTGAAATAGCGATAAAAACAATGATGTTATTTTCGACTATGATTATCTAACAGTTCAAGTACAGTTGAAATAGTTGAAGCTCAGTCCAAATATGGTTTTTGGGGGTGGAATCTGTGGCGTCAGCGTATAGGCTTTCTAATTTTTCTAATTTCTTCTCTAGCCGAATGTGAGAGATTGCCCTTTGATTTACCAGAAGCAGAGGAGGAATTAGTAGCAGGTTATCAAACCGAATATTCGGGTATCAAATATGCTCTCTTTTATCTTGCTTCTTACCTAAATCTATTAGTTTCTTCATTATTTGTCACAATTCTTTACTTAGGTGGGTGGAATTTCTCTATTCTGTACATATCTATTCCTGAACTTTTCAGAATAAATAAAATGGTTGGAATTTTTGGAATGACAATTGGTATCTTTATTACATTCGCTAAGGCTTATTTTTTTCTCTTAATTTCTATCACAACAAGATGGACTTTACCTAGGATGAGAATAGACCAGTTATTAAATTTTGGATGAAAATTTCTTTTACCTATTTCTCTAGGTAATATGTTATTAACAACTTCTTCTCAACTTGTCTCACTATAAATAACATAATAAGATAACAAGATTCTCGATTCATAATCTCTCTCAAACAAGAGAAAGAAACTCCCATTTTCTCATTGATATTTACAATATGTATCCTATGGTAACTGGGTTCACGAATTATGGTCAACAAACAATACGAGCTGCAAGGTACATTGATCAAAGTTTCATAATTACCTTATCCCACACAAATCGTTTACCTGTCACTATTCAATATCCTTATGAAAAATCGATCATGTCAGAGCGTTTCCGGGGTCAAATCCACTTTGAATTTGATAAATGTATTGCTTGTGAACTATGTGTTCGTGTATGCCCGTAGATCTACCCGTTGTTGATTGGAGATTGGAAAGAGATATTAAAAAGAAACAATTGCTTAATTATAGAATTGATTTCGGGGTTTGTATATTTTGCGGTAATTGTGTCGAGTATTGTCCAACAAACTGTTTATCAATGACTAAAGAATATGAACTTTCTACTTATGATCGTCATGAATTGAATTATAATCAAATTGCTTTAGGCCGGTTACCAATCTCCATAATTGGAGATTACACAATTCAAACTGTTATGAATTCGACTCAAATCCAAAGAGATAAAGAGAATTCCTTTGATTCAAGAACGATTACTAATTACTAAGATTTTTTTTGGTTAGTCAGTAACTACAAAGATAACTAATAACTATTGATTGTTGAAAATATTGAAATTGAGAATCTATTTTTCGTGATGGGATGATTTCGAAATATATAATTTGATGTTAGTGTTGGTGTCCTAGACCCAGATCATATGTATGATATGTTTAGTTTATAAGTGAATGATTTTATCATTTTGTACCTTGAGTATTCATATTAGCGGATCATTTGAGTTGATGACTTAAATTGTAGAACTTCACAATAAATAAATTTGTTTGCTCTTAAATGTCCCTTATCTTGGTAATCAGCAAGATACACTGGTTGATCATATAAGATAAGTGTAGTGATTAGATGATGGCCATGTTCTACAGGTTATACGATAAAGAGTTATCGATCTAATCGCACATGTGCATACATGGAGATGTATGGCACTGGACAGACCCAAGAATGAAATATCATATGGATTGTGTTCTGTGGCATTGATATTTCATTGTGTCTAGAATTCTTTGGTTGAGATATTTATTTTTCTTACATGAGGGATGTGTATTGTTGGTACTGTCCAACGCTCTCTTTAACCAGGAGTTATAAAGGCAGTTACTGCATTGCATATAACTTATGCGGAAGAACGATACGTATCAAGAAACCATTGTCCCTTATATGTTAATATAAGTGATGATATCTCTGGGCCCCTTGATAAAGTTTGTATTATGTGCATGCAATATGATTATATGATAATCATATCATAATTAAACTTCAGGAAATCAAGAAAGAATAATTAGTAAGGATGACACATTTCTACCTTACAATTATTTGGATATCATGTGGCAAGGAATTGACACAACAACATTTTTAATGTTACAGGGATCGTGATTTTGCATTGTGCTTTTCATCCACATCATTTGGGTAATCAATATACCATGGCTAGTTGTATCATTGATTTATGGAATTAAAATATTTAATTCCATTGCCATAATGATGGGATCCCATAGGGTCACACCATACGAAAGATTAAAAGAAAATATATTAATAAAACATATGTGATATGTTAATTATAAGAAGTTATAATTAATTTGAACAAATTATATGTTATTAATATATGAACAATCTTATGATGTGGAGATGTTGTAAAATAATTCTAGTAATATTTAAAGTATGTGTGACATATTTTAAATAGCTTTAGACACATGAGAGATGCATATAAATTAATATGAAATATTAATTTATATGTTGGCCTTTTAAGGTATGGGATTGTGGACTTAATTAAATATTAATATGATTAATATGTTTAAGCCCAAAGCTCAAATATATTTTATTTTATCTGGGAAGAATTGATTAGTGATGGCATGATTTAAGGAACATTTAATTATGTCATTAAACCTAATCAATTATTTGAACCGCTATTCAAACTAGTCTTTTTTCGGATAAAGATTCTATTTACATTAATCCATATTCCCATTTCATTCTATGACAAATGGATCATAAACTATATTATATACAATAAGAAAAGAGGGTAACCCCTTTTCCTTTCCTGGACCTTTTAGTACGCTCATGATATATTTGAAGTTCTTTGTTTTTTTTTATACATAATGGATTTACCTGGACCAATACATTATATTCTTGTGGTATTTCTGGGATCAGTTCTTGTATTAGGGGGTCTAGGGGTAGTATTACTTACCAATCCAATTTATTCTGCCTTTTCGTTGGGATTGGTTCTTATTTCTATATCTTTATTCTATATTTCATTGAACTCCTATTTTGTAGCTGCCGCACAGCTCCTTATTTATGTCGGAGCCATAAATGTATTGATCTTATTTGCTGTAATGTTCATGAATGGTTCAGAATATTCCAAAGATTCCTATCTTTGGACCATTGGAGATGCGGTTACTTCACTGGTTTGTACAACTATTCTTTTTTCACTAATGACTACTATCCCAGATACATCATGGTACGGGATTCTTTGGACTACAAGATCAAACCAAATTATAGAACAGGACCTCATAAATAACGTTCAACAAATTGGGATTCATTTAGCAACAGATTTTTTTCTTCCCTTTGAACTCATTTCTATAATTCTTTTAGTTTCCTTGATAGGTGCAATTACTATGGCTCGACAATAATAAATACTTAGAACGATTCCAAATTCTTAGAATTCTCAATTCTAAATAAAAAAACTCTAAATTTTTGGTCCAAATAAGTTTAAAATAGAAAATAGTAATATAAATAGTAATATAGCAATATATAGTAAATAAAAATATAGTAAATCAAAACATTGATTTTTTTTAATTAATTATAAATATAAATTTAAGGAGTCAATTAATGATGTTTGAACACATGCTTTTTTTGAGTGTTTACTTATTCTCTATTGGTCTCTATGGATTAATTACAAGTCGGAACATGGTTAGGGCACTTATGTGCCTTGAACTTGTACTTAATTCCGTTAATATAAATCTTTTAATTTTTTCTGACATGTTTGATAATCGACAATTAAAAGGAGACATTTTATCCATCTTTGTTATAGCTATTGCGGCTGCTGAAGCTGCTATTGGATTAGCAATTGTTTCATCTATTTATAATAACAGAAAATCAACTAGTATTAATCAATCAAATTTTTTAAAAAATTAGTTAATAGATAAAGTATCCAAAAAAGCTTAATTTCAATACTTTATTTTAAAAAATTCATTAATTGAATTTTTTTTTTACGTGTAATTCGATTATTGAGATCAAATTCTCAATCTTTTGGCCTTTTTTTAATTTAAGTAGAATCCATTATAAAAATTATTTCAATTTATTGAAATAATTTTAATGAGCCACTGCTTCATCTGGTGTCTAGAATATAACTGACTTGTTTACTACTTTGACCAGATCGAAAATTTTTAATTTTTAAAATTCGAATTTATAAATTCAATGTCACATTCAGTAAAAATTTATGATACCTGTATAGGATGTACTCAATGTGTGCGAGCTTGTCCTACGGATGTATTGGAAATGATACCTTGGGATGGATGTAAAGCCAAACAAATTGCCTCCGCACCAAGAACGGAAGATTGTGTAGGTTGTAAAAGATGTGAATCTGCCTGTCCAACAGATTTTTTAAGTGTCCGTGTTTATCTAGGACCTGAAACAACTCGTAGCATGGCTCTAGCTTATTGATACGTTACAAAAAGTTCCACCTGAATCATTTGATTCCTATTTACCGAAAAAACCCGTACTCGATGAAAGCTATAATCTCGAGCACGGGTTTCTCTGGTCAAAATTTATCTCACTCTTAATCATTCATGAATTTTTTTCCTTGGTTAACAATACTTGTTGTTTTTCCCATATTTGCAGGTTCTTTTATTTTCTTTTTTCCTTACAAAGGGAACAAGATCTATCGATGGTATACTCTATGTATATGTTTACTAGAACTTATTCTAACAGCTTATGTATTTTTTTTTTATTTCCAATTTGATGATAAATTAATCCAACTTAAAGAAAATCTTAAATGGATAGATGTTTTTGATTTCCAGTGGAGATTGGGAGTCGATGGGCTTTCCATAGAACTTATTTTATTGACAGGCTTTATTACTACTTTAGCCAGTTTAGCAGCTTGGCCAATTACCCGAAATTGCCAATTGTTTTATTTTTTAATGTTAGCAATGTATAGTGGTCAAATGGGATTATTTTTTTCTCAAGACCTTTTACTTTTCTTTATCATGTGGGAACTAGAATTAATTCCCATTTACTTACTTTTATCCATGTGGGGGGGTAAGAAACGTCTTTACTCGGCTACTAAATTCATTTTATACACAGCAGGAGGATCTATCTTTTTATTAACTGGAGTTCTAGGTATGGGTTTGTATGCTTCCAATAAACCAGTACTAGATTTTGAAAGATTAATTAATCAATCATATCCTATCGTATTAGAAATCACATTTTATATCGGCTTTCTTATTGCATATGCTATCAAATTGCCAATTATACCCTTGCATACATGGTTACCAGATACCCACGGAGAAGCACATTATAGTACATGTATGCTCTTAGCTGGGATTTTATTGAAAATGGGAGCATATGGATTAATTCGGATTAATATGGAATTATTACCCCATGCTCATTCTATATTTTCTCCTTGGTTGGTAATAATAGGAACGATACAAATTATTTATGGAGCTTCGACTTCTCTTGGTCAACGCAATTTAAAAAAGAGAATAGCATATTCTTCTGTATCTCATATGGGTTTTATAGCTATAGGAATTGGTTCTATAACCGACATAGGACTAAATGGAGCTATTTTACAAATGCTTTCTCATGGATTTATTGGTGCTGCGCTTTTTTTCTTGGTAGGGACGAGTTGTGATAGAATTCATTTTTTTTATCTTGAAGAAATGGGAGGGATATCTATCTCAATGCCTAAAATATTTGCTTTGTTTAGCAGTTTTTCGATGGCTTCTCTC
>JAJHPF010000028.1:716510-729010 GCA_024447775.1 Carex cristatella | reverse complement strand
TGGCAAATAAGATACCGAAGTATAAGAACTAATACAAATGATGTTGCTTAGCAAAAAAATGGTAAATTAGGTTGCTATGCACAATAACAAGGCAAATGAGGTTGCTAATCACATGAACTAATGCAAATGACGTTGATAATCACAATAACAATGACAAATGAGATTGATAAGCACAAGATCAAGAGAAATGATGTTGCTAAGTGCAAGAAGATTTGCAAATGAGGTTGTCAAGCATAATAACATGGTCAAATAAGTTTTCTTTGCACAAGAATATTGGAAAATGCGCTTGCTAAGCACATGAACAAGAGCAAAAGTGGTTGATTAGCAAAAGAACAAATGAGCTTGCTAAGCATAAAAACAATGACAAATGAGGTTATTAAGTATAATAACTAATAAAAATAATGTTGCTAATCACAAGAATAATGGCTAATTAGGTTGCTAAGCACAAGAACAATGACAAATGAGGTTCCTAAGCACATGAACTATTGCGAAAGATGTTGATAATCACAATAATAATAATAATAAAATGAGATTTTCATCAAAAGAACAAGGTCAAATGAGAATCCTAAGCACAAAAATAAAGGCAAATAAGGTTGATAAGCTCAATATCAAGGGCAAGATGTTGTTAAGAACAAAAACAATCGCAAATCAGGTTGCTAGGCATATGACCAAGGACAAATGAGCTTTATTTTTACAAGAACATTGGCAAATGCTCTTCTTAAGCACAAGAACAAGGGAAAAAATGGTTGATAAGCATAAGAACAATAATAAATGAGGTTGCTAAGTACAAAAAACTAATACAAATGATGTCGCTTAGCAGAAGAAAAAGGACAAATTAGGTTGCGAAGCACAATAAGAAGGGCAAATGAGGTTGCTAAGCACATGAAGTAACGTAAATGATATTGATAATCACACTAACAATTACAAATGAGGTTGATAAGAACAAGATCAAGGGGAAATGATGTTGTCAGGCACAAGAACAAACGCAAATAAGGTTTCCAAGCACAAGAACATAGTCAAATGAGCTTTCTTTGCACAAGAAAAATGTAAAATGCGCTTGCTAAGCACATGTACAAGAGCAAAAAAGGTTGATAAACACAAGAATAACAATAAATGAGCTTGCTAACTATAAAAACAATAAGAAATGAGATTGTTAAACATACGAACTAATATAAATAATATTGCTAATCACAAGAAAAATGGCTAATTAGGTTGCTAAGCACAAGAACTGTTGCGAATGATGTTGATAATCACAAAAACAATGAAAAATTTAGTTTTTAAGCATAAGAACTAGGTCAAATGGGTTTTCTAACCACAAAAATAAAGGCAAATGATGTTGATCAACACAAGATCAAGGGCAAATGATGTTGCTAAACACAAGAACAACTGCAAATGAAGTTTCTAAGCATTAGAACAAGGACAAATGAGCTTTCTTTGCACAAGGACGTTGCAAACTGCGCTTGGTAAATAGAAGGACAAGAGAAAAATTGTTGATAAGAACAAGAAAAACAACTAATTAGCTTTCTAAGCATAAAAACAATGACAAATGTGGTTGTTAAGCACAAGAATAATGACCAATGAGGTTCACAAGCACAAGAAAAAGAGCAAATGAGGATGTTAAGTACAAGAACAACCACAAATGAGGTTACTAAGCACAAGAACAATGGCAAATAAGCTTTCTTAGCACAATGATATTATCAAATGCGCTTCCTAAGAACAAGAACAAGAGCAAAAGAGGTTAATAACCACAATAACAACTCTAAATAAGGTTGCCAAGCATAAGAACAATGACAAATGAGTTCTTAAGCACAAGAAATAATGCAAACGATGTTGCTTAGCACTAGAACAAGGGCATGAACCAAATTTTCCCTTGTTTGTGTGCTTAACAACCTCGATTGTCGTTGCTCACATGCTTTTTAACCTCTTTTGTCCATGTTCTTGTGCTTAGCAACATCATTTACACTTCTTCTTGTGCCTAACAACCTCATTTGCCCTTGTTTATGTGCTTAACAACCTCAATTGGCGTTGTTCGTGTGCTTAACAACCTCTTTTGTTCTTGATATTGTACTTATGAACCTCATTTGCATTGGTTCTTATGCTTAGGAACCTCATTTTTCCTTGTTCGCGTGCTTAACAACCTCAATTGCAGTTGTTCATATGCTTCTTAACCTATTGTGCCTTTGTTCTTGTGCTTAACAACATCATTTACACTTGCTCTTGTGCTTAACAACCTCATTTGCCCTTGTTTGTGTGCTTAACAACCTCAATTGGCGTTGTTCGTGTGCTTAACAACCTATTTTGCCCTTGGTCTTGTGCTTATGAACCTCATTTGCATTGGTTCTTGTGCTTAGGAACCTCATTTGCCATTGTTCGTGTGCTTAACAACCCCAATTGTCGTTGTTCATATGCTTCTTAACATCTTTTGCCCTTGTTCTTGTGCTTAGCAACATCATTTACACTTGTTCTTGTGCTTAACAACCTCATTTGTCGTTGTTCTTGCGCTTTGCAACATAATTTGCCCTTGATCTTGTGCTTATGAACCTCATTCGCATTTGTTCTTGTGATTAGGAACCTCATTTGCCCATGTTTGTGTGCTTAACAATCTCAATTGACGTTATTCGTGTGCTTAACAACCTCTTTTGCCCTTGATCTTGTGCTTATGAACCTCATTTGCATTGGTTCTTGTGCTTAGGAGCCTCATTTGCCGTTGTTCGTGTGCTTACAATCTCAATTGGCGTTGTTAGTGTGCTTAACAACCTCTTTTGCCCTTGGTCTTATGCTTATGAACCTCATTTGCATTAGTTCTTGTGCTTAGGAACCTCAATTGCCATTGTTCGTGTGCTTAACAACCCCAATTATCGTTGTTCATATGCTTCTTAACATCTTTTGCCCTTGTTCTTGTACTTAGCAACACCATTTACACTTGTTCTTGTGCTTAACAACCTCATTTGTCGTTGTTCTTGCGCTTTTCAACATAATTTACCCTTGATCTTTTGCCTATGAACCTCATCCGCATCTGTTCTTGTGCTTAGCAACCTCATTTACCCTTGTTTGTGAGCTTCACAATCTCAATTGGCATTATTCGTGCGCTTAACAACCTCTTTTGCTCTTGATCTTGTGCTTATGAAACTCATTTGCATTGGTTCTTGTGCTTAGAAACCTCATTTACCCTTGTTCGTGTGCTTAACAACCTCAATTGTCATTGTTCATACGCTTCTTAACCTCTTTTGCCCTTGTTTTTGTGCTTAACAACACCATTTACACTTCTTCTTGTGCTCAACAACCTCATTTGCCCTTGTTTGTGTGCTTGACAACCTCAATTGGCGTTGTTAGTGTGCTTAACAACCTCTTTTGCCCTTGGTCTTGTGCTTATCAACCTCATTTGCATTGGTTCTTGTGCTTAGGAACCACATTTGCCCAAGTTCGTGTGCTTAACAACCTCAATTGTCGTTGTTATGCTTCTTAACTTCTTTTGCCCTTGTTCTTGTGCTTAGCAATATCATTTACACTTCTTCTTGAGCTTAACAACCTCATTTGCCCTAGTTCGTGTGGTTAACAGCCTCAATTGTCGTTGTTCATGTGCTTCCCTCTCTTTTCCTTGTTCTTGTGCTTAGCAACATCATTTGCACTTCTTCTTGTGCTTATGAACCTCATTTGCATTGGTTCTTGTGCTTAGGAACGTCATTTGCCCTTGTTCGTGTGCTTAACAACCCCAATTGTCCTTGTTCATATGCTTCTTAACATCTTTTGCCCTTGTTCTTGTGCTTAGCAGAATCATTTACACTTGTTCTTGTGCTTAACAACCTCATTTGTCATTGTTCTTGCGCTTTGCAATATACTTTGCCCTTGATCTTGTGATTACGAACCTCATTCGCATTTGTTCTTGTGCTTAGAAACCTCATTTGCCCTTGTTTGTGTCCTTAACAATCTCAATTGGCGTTGTTTGTGTGCTTAACAATCTCTTTTGTCCTTGTTCTTGTGCTTATGAACCTCATTTGCATTGGTTCTTGTGCTTAGGAACATCATTTGTCCTTGTTCGTGTGCTTAACAACCTCAATTGGCGTTGTTAGGGTGCTTAACAACCTCTTTTGCCCTTGTTCTTGTGCTTAACAACATCACATTTCTTCGTGCGCTTAACAACCTCATTTGCCCTTGTTTGTGTGCTTAACAACCTCAATTGGCGTTGTTCGTGTGCTTAACAATTTCTTTTGCCCTTTATCTTGTGTTTATGAACCTCATTTGCATTTGTTCTTGTGCTTAGAAACCTCATTTGCCCTAGTTCGTGTGCTTAACAACATCAATTGTCGTTGTTCATATGCTTCTTAACCTCTTTTGCCCTTGTTCTTGCGCTTAGCAACGTCATTTAACCTTGTTCTTGTGCTTAACAACTTCATTTGTCGTATTCTTGCGTTTTGTAACATAATTTGCACTTGATCTTGTGCTTATGTACCACATTTGTATTTGTTCTTGTGCTTAGGAACCTAATTCGCCCTTGTTTGTGTGCTTAACAACCTCAATTGGCGTTGTTCTTGTGCTTAGCAACCTCTTTTGCCTGTGATCTTGTTCTTATGAACCTCATTTCAATAGATTCTTGTGCTTAGAAACCTCATTTGCCATTGTTCGTGTGCTTCACAACCTCAATTGTCGTTGTACATATGCTTCTTATCCTCTTTTGCCCGTGTTCTTGAGCTTAGCAACGTCATTTACACTTGTTCTTGCGCTTAATAACCTCATTTACCCTTGTTTTTGTGCTTAACAACCTCAATTGGCGTTGTTCGTGTGCTTAACAACCTCTTTTGCCCGTGATCTTGTGCTTATGAAGTTCATTTGCATTGGGTCTTGTGCTTAGGAACCTCATTTGTCCTTGTTCGTGTACTTAACAACCTCAATTATCGTTGTTCCTATGCTTCTTAACCTCTTTTGCCCTTGTTCTTGTGCTTAGCAACATCATTTACACTTGTTGTTGCGCTTAGCAACCTCATTTGCCCTTGTTTGTGTGCTTAACAACCTCAATTGGCGTTGTTTGTGTGCTGAACAACCTGTTTTGCCCTTGCTGTTTTGCTTATGAACCACATTTGCATTTGTTCTTGTGCTTAGGAACCACATTTGCCCTAGTTCGCGTGCTTAACAACCTCAATTGTCATTGTTCATGTGCTTCTTATTCTCCTTTGCCCTTATCTTGTGGTTATGAACCTTTTACATTTGTGCTTGTGCTTGGGAACCTCACTTGCCCTAGTTCGTGTGCTTAACAGCCTCAATAGTCATTGTTCGTATGCTTCTTAACCTCTTTTGCCCATGTTCTTGTGCTTAGCAACATCATTGACACTTCTTCTTGTACTTAACAACCTCTATTTACCTTTTTTGTGTGCTTAACAACCTTAATTGGCGTTATTCGTGAGCGTAACAACCTCTTTTTCCCATAATCTTGTGCTTATGAACCTCATTTGCACTTGTTCGTGTGCTTAACAACCTTAGCTATCGTTGTTTCCATGCTTCTTAACTTCTTTGGCCCTTGATCTTGTGCTTAGCACCATCATTTACACTTCTTCTTATGCTTAACAACCTCATTTTCCCTTGTTCGTGTGCTTAATAACCCCAATTGTCGTTGTTCATATGCTTCTTAACCTCTTTTGCCCTTGTTCCTGCACTTAGCAACATCATTTACACAATTCTCTTGTGCTTAATAACCTTATTTGCTCTTATTTGTGTGCTTAACAATCTCAATTGGCGTTGTTCGTGTGCTTAACAACCTCTTTTGTCCTTGATCTTGTGCTTATGAACCTCAATTGCATTTGTTCTTGTGATTAGGAACCTCATTTGCCCTTATTCGTGTGCTTAACAACCTCAATTATAGTTGTTCATATGCTTCTTAACCTCTTTTGCCCTTGTTCTTGTGCTTAGCAACATCATTTAAACTTGTTCTAGCGCTTAACAACCTCATTTGCCCTTGTTTGAGTGCTGAACAACCTCAATTGGCATTGTTCATGTGCTTAACAACCTCTTTTGCCGTTGATCTTCTGCTTATGATCCTCATTAGCATTGGTTCTTGTGCTTAGGAACCTCATTTGCCCTTGATCGTGTACTTAACAACCTCAATTATCGTTGTTCCTTTGCTAGTTCACCTCTTTTGCCCTTGTTCTTGTGCTTAGCAACATCATTTACACTTGTTGTTGCGCTTAACAACCTCATTTGCCCTTATTTGTGTGCTTAACAATCTCAATTGTCACTGTTCATGTGCTTCTTAACCTCTTTTGCTCTTGTTCTTGTGCATAGCAACATCATTTACACTTCTTCTTGTGCTTCACAACCTCATTTGCCCCTTTTTGTGTGATTAGCAAGCTCAATTGATCTTATTCTAGTACTTAAAAACCTCTTTTGCCATTGATCTTGTGCTTATGAACTTCATTTGTACGGGTTCTTGTGCTTAGGAACCTCATTTGCCCTTTTCGTGAGCTTAGCAACCTCAATTGTCGTTGTTCATATGCTTCTTAACCTCTTTTGACCTTGTTCTTGTGCTTAGCAATATAATTTACACTTATTCTTGAGCTTAACAACCTCATTTGCCCTTGTTTGTGTGCTTAATAACCTCAATTGGCGTTATTCTTGTGCTTCGCAACCTTTCTTGCCCTTGATCTTGTGCTTATGAACCTCATTTGCACAGGTTCTTGTGGATAGGAACCTCATTTGCCCTTTTCGTGTGCTTAACAACCTCAATTGTCGTTGTTCATATGCTTCTTAACATCTTTTTCCCTTGTTCTTGTGCTTAGTAACATCATTTACACTTCTTCTTGTGCTTAACAACCTTATTTCCCCTGTTTGTGCGATTAACAACCTCAATTGGCATTGTTCGTGTGCTTAACAACCTCTTTGGCCCTTCATCTTGGGCTAATGAACCACATTTGCATTTGTTCTTGTGCTTAGGAACCTCATTTGCCCTAGTTCGTGTGCTTCAACCTCAATTGTCATTGTTCATGTGCTTCTTAACCTCTTTTGTCTTTCATCTTGTGCTTATGAACATCATTTGCATTGATTCTAGTGCTTAGGAACCTCATTTGCCCTTATTCGTGTTCTTAACAACCTCAATTGTCGTTGTTCATATGCTTCTTAACCTAGTTTGCCTGTGTTCTTGTGCTTAGCAACATCATTTACACTTGTTCTTGTGCTTAACAATCTCATTTTCCTTTGTTTGTGTAACTAACAACCTCAATTGGCGTTGTTCGTGTGCTTAACAATCTCTTTTGCCTTTGGTCTTGTGGTTATGAACCTCATTGGTATTGGTTCTTGTACTACGAACATCATTTGCCCTTGTTCATGTGCTTAAGAACCCCAATTGTCATTGTTCATATGCTTCTTAAGCTCTTTTGCCCTTGTTCTTACGCTTATGAACATCATTTACACTTGTTCTTGTGCTTAACAACCTCATTTGCCCCTATTTGTGTGCTTAACAACCTTAATTGGCGTTATTCGTGTGCTTAACAACCTCTTTTTCCCATAATCTTGTGCTTATGAATCTCATTTGCACTTGTTCGTGTGCTTAACAACCTTAGCTGTCATTGTTCCTATGCTTCTTAACTTCTTTGGCCCTTGTTCTTGTGCTAAGCAACCTCATTTTCCCTTCTTTGTGTGCAAAACAACCTAAATTAGCATTATTCGTGTGCTTAATAGCCTCTTTTGCCCTTGATCTTGTGCTTATGAACATCATTTGCACTGGTTCTTGTGTGTAGGAACCTCATTTGCCCTTGTTCGTATGCTTAACAACCTGAATTGTCATTGTTCATATGCTTCTTAACCTCTTTTGCCCTTGTTCTTGTGCTTAGCAACATCATTTAGACTTGTTCTTCAGCTTAACAACCTCATTTGCCCTTTTCGTGAGCTTAACAACCACAATTGTCGTTGTTCATATGTTTCTTAACCTATTTTGCCCGTGTTCTTGTGCTTAGCAACATCATTTACACTTGTTCTTGTTCTTCACAACCTCATTTCCCTTTGTTTGTGTAATTAACATCCTCAATTGGCGTTGTTCGTGTGCTTAACAACCCATTTTGCCCTTGGTCTTGTGCTTAGGAATCTCATCTGCATTGGTTCTTGTGCTTAGGAACCTCATTTGCCTTTGTTCGTGTACTTAACAACCCCATTTGTCGTCGTTCATATGCTTGTTTCTATTTTGCCCTTGTTCTTGTGCTTATGAACATCCTTTACACTTGTTCTTGTGCTTAGGAACCTCATTTGCCCTAGTTCGTGTGCTTAACAACCTCAATTGTTGTTGGTCCTATGCTTCTTAACCTCTTTTGACCTTGTTCTTGTGCTTAGCAACATTATTTACACTTCTTCCTATGCATAACAACCTCATTTGCCCTTGTTTGATTGCTTAACAACCTCAATTGGCGTTGTTTGTGTGCTTCACAACCTCTTTTGCCCTTGATCTGCTGCTTATGAACTTCATTTGTACTAGTTCTTGTACTTAGGAACCTCATTTGCCCTTTTTGTGAGCTTAACAACCACAATTGTCGTTGTTCATATGTTTCCTAACCTATTTTGCCCGTGTTCTTGTGCTTAGCAACATCATTTACACTTGTTCTTGTTCTTAACAACCTCATTTTCCTTTCTTTCTGTAATTAACAACCTCAATTGGCGTTGTTCGTGAGCTTAACAAGCCCTTTTGCCATTGGTCTTGTGCTTAGGAATCTCATTTGCATTGGTTTTTGTGGTTAGGAACCTCATTTGCCCTTGTTCGTGTACTTATTAACAACCCCAATTGTCGTCGTTCATATGCTTCTTAACCTCTTTTGCCCTTGTTCTTGTGCTTATGAACATCATTTACAATTGTTCTTGTGCTTAACAATCTCATTTGCCCTTATTTGTGTGCTTAACAACCTCAATTGGCGTTGTTCGTGTGATTAACAACCTCTTTTATACTTGATATTGTGCTTATGAACCTCATTAGCATTGGTTCTTGTGCTTAGGAACCTCATTTGCTCTTGTTCGTGTGTTTAACAACCTCAATTATCGTTGTTCATATGCTTCTTAACTTCTTTTGCCCTTGTTCTTGTACTTGGCAACATCATTTACACTTGTTCTTGCGCTTAGCAACCTCATTTGCCCTTGTTTGTGTGCTTAACAACCTCAGTTGGCGTTGTTCGTGTGCTTAATAACCTCTTTTGCACTTGTTCTCTTGCTTAGCAACATAATAAACACTTATTCTTGCGCTTAACAACCTTATTTACCCTGTTTATGCGATTAACAGCCTCAATTGGCATTGTTCGTGTGCTTAACAACCTCTTTTGCCCTTCATCTTGTGCTAATGAACCACATTTGCATTTGTTCTTGTGCTTAGGAACCTCATTTGCCCTAGTTCGTGTGCTTCAACCTCAATTGTCGTTGTTCATGTGTCTTAACCTCTTTTGCCCTTGATCTTGTGCTTATGAACCTAATTTGCATTGGTTCTTGTGCTTAGGAACCACATTTCTCTTATTCCTGTGCTTAACAAACTCAATTGTCGTTGTTCATATGCTTCTTAGCCTTTTTTGCCCTTGTTCTTGTGCTTAGCAACATCATTTACACTTGTTCTTCCGCTTAACAACCTCATTTGACCTTTTCGTGAGCTTAACAACCACAATTGTCGTTGTTCATATGTTGCTTAACCTATTTTGCCCGTGTTCTTGTGCTTAGCAACATCATTTACACTTGTTCATGTTCTTAACAACCTCATTTTCCTTTGTTTGTGTAATTAACAACCTCAATTGGCATTGTTTGTGTGCTTAACAACCCCTTTTGTCCTTGGTCTTGTGCTTAGGAATCTCATTTGCATTGGTTCTTGTGCTTAGGAACCTCATTTGCCCTTGTTCGTGTACTTAACAACCCCAATTGTCGTCGTTCATATGCTTGTTAATCTGTTTTGCCCTTGTTCTTGTGCTTATTAACATCATTTACACTTGTTCTTGTGCTTAACAACCTCATTTGCCCTTATTTGTGTGCTTAACAACCCCTTTTGTACTTGATATTGTGCTTATGAACCTCATTAGCATTGGTTCTTGTGCTTACCAACCTCATTTTCTCTTGTTCGTGTGCTTAACAACCTCAATTATCGTTGTTCATATGCTTCTTAACGTCTTTTGCCCTTGTTCTTGTGCTTGGCAACATCATTTACACTTGTTCTTGCGCTTAACAACCTCATTTTCCCTTGTTTGTGTGCTTAACAACCTCAATTGGCGTTGTTCGTGTGCTTAATAACCTCTTTTGCACTTGATCTTGTGCTTATGAACCTCATTTGCATTGGTTCTTGTGCTTAGATACCTCATTTGCTCTTATTAATGTGCTTAACAACCTCAATTATCGTAGTTCATATGATTCTTAACTTCTTTGCCCTTCTTTTGGTGGTTGGCAACATCATTTACACTTTTTCTTGCGCTGAAAAATCTCATTTGCCCTTGTTTGTGTGCTTAACTCAATTGGCATTATTCTTGTGCTTAACAACCTCTTTTGCCCTTGATCTTGTGCTTATGAACCTCATTTGCACTGGTTCTTGTGCTTAGGAACCTCATTTGCCCTAGTTCGTGCGCTTAACAACCTCAATTGTCGCTGTTCATGTGCTTCTTAACCTCTTTTGCCCTTTTTCTTGTGCTTAGCAACTTCATTTACACTTCTTCTTGTGCTTAACATTCTCATTTTCCCTTGTTTGTGTACTTAACAACCTCAATTGGCGTTTTTCGTGTGCTTAACAACCTCTTTTGTTCGTGATCTTGTTCTTATGAACCTCATTTGCACTGGTTCTTGTGCTTAGGAACCTTATTTGCCATTGTCTGTGTGCTTAACAACCTCAATTTTCGTTGTTCATATGCTTCTTAACCACTTTTGCCCATGTTCCTGTGCTTAGGAACATCATTTACACTTGTTCTTGTGCTGAACAACCTAATTTTCCTTTGTTTGTGTAATTAAAAATCACAATTGGCGTTGTTCGTGTGCTTAACAATCCCTTTTACCCTTGGTCTTGTGCTTATGAACATCATTTGCATTGGTTCTTGTGCTTAGGAACCTCATTTTCCCTTGTTTGTGTCCTTAACAACCCCAATTGTCGTTGTTCATATGCTTCTTAACCTCTTTTGCCCTTGTTCTTGTGCTTATGAACATCATTTACACTTGTTCTTGTGCTTAACAACGTCATTTGCCCTTATTTGTTTTGCTTACAACCTCAATTGGCGTTGTTCGTGTGCTTAACAACTTCTTTTGCCCTTGATGTTGTGCTTATGAACTTCATTTGTATTTGTTTGTGTGCTTAACAACTTCATTTGTCGTTGTTCTCGCACTTTGCAACATAATTTGCCCTTGATCTTGTGCTTATGAACCTCATTTGTATTTGTTCTTGTGCTTAGGAACCTCATTTGCCCTTGTTTTTGTGCTTAACAACATCAATTGGCGTTTTTCGTGTGCTTAACAACCTCTTTTGCCCTTGATCTTTGTGCTTATGAACTTCATTTGTATTTGTTTGTGTGCTTAACAACTTCATTTGTCGTTGTTCTTGCACTTTGCAACATAATTTGCCCTTGATCTTGTGCTTATGAACCTCATTTGTATTTGTTTTTGTGCTTAACAACCTCATTTACCCATGTTTGTGTGCTTAACAACCTCAATTGGCGTTTTTCGTGTGCTTCACAACCTCTTTTGCCCGTGATCTTGTTCTTCTGAACCTCATTTGGTTCTTGTGCTTAGGAACCTCATTTGCCATTGTTCGTGTGCTTAACAACCTCAATTTTCGTTGTTCATATGCTTCTTAACCTCTTTTGCCCGTGTTCTTGTGCTTAGCAACATCATTTACACTTGTTCTTGCGCTGAACAACCTCATTTGCCCTTGTTTGTGTGCTTAGCAACCTCAACTGGCATTGTTCGTGTGCTTAACAACCTCTTTTGCCCTTGATCTTGTGCTTATGAATCTCGTTTGCATTGGTTCTTGTGCTTACGACCCTTATTTGCCCTTGTTCGTGTACTTAACAACCTCAAATATCGTTGTTCATATGCTTCTTAACCTCTTTAGCCCTTGTTCTTGTGCTTAGCAACATCATTAGCACTTGTTCTTGCGCTTAACAACCTCATTTGCCCTAGTTTGTGTGCTTAACAACCACTTTTGCCCTTGCTCTTGTGCTTATGAACCACATTTGCATTTGTTCTTGTGCTTAGGATCCTCATTTGCCCTTGTCTGTGTGCTTAACAACCTCAATTTTCGTTGTTCATAGGCTTCTTAACCACTTTTGCCCATGTTCCTGTGCTTAGGAACATCATTTACACTTGTTCTTGTGCTGAACAACCTAATTTTCCTTTGTTTGTGTAATTAAAAATCACAATTGGCGTTGTTCGTGTGCTTAACAATCCCTTTTACCCTTGGTCTTGTGCTTATGAACATCATTTGCATTGGTTCTTGTGCTTAGGAACCTCATTTTCCCTTGTTTGTGTCCTTAACAACCCCAATTGTCGTTGTTCATATGCTTCTTAACCTCTTTTGCCCTTGT